>UCOJ01000043.1:0-297378 GCA_900474305.1 Cecidostiba fungosa
ATCGACTTTACTCTCGTGTTGCATATAGTGCTTTATTCACGACTGAGCTGTGTAGCCACTTTATTTCTTGAAAAGTGGGACTTACACAGCCACCGTCATTATGATGAAAATATACGTTTTTTTAAATATTCAAAAAATTCCAAATTTTTTCAAAATTAAAAAAAAATTCCAAATTTTGCGGGAATAATGAACTATAACTCCAAATGCGGGAATAAAGTAATTTTGCGGGAATGAAGTAAATTTGCGGGAAAAAGAAATATGCAGGAATAAAATGCTACTTTAGTCCCGCTTTTTAGGGAATAAAGTGGTTATTATAGCTCAGTCGTGAATAAAGAAAATAATCTAACACGAATTCAACTTTTCCAGATCTAAAAACATAGAATATAATATATACTATATTATATTATATATATTTATACCGATGTTCCATCGTCCATGATCTGAAGTGACGCAGTCGACTTTGTTCAGCAGATTCTTTTGAAACTCGGTCACATTATCGGATTTGGGAAAACGTCCAGCAATACCGGATATCACAACCTTGTGGTCGAGCTTGTTGGCGTTGCAGCTAGTCATCTTCCTCGGAGAGTAATAATAATCGTCGAACAAATAATAAAAAATTAAAAAAAAATATTCACTCTTGCGTCGGGATCGTGAAGTTACGTTCAAATTTTCGACCTGAACGTCTCCGCCCCGTGGTAGAGACTTGACTGATAGAAAGTCCACAATGAAGTTCATCAACTTCGTAGGCAAATACCCTAACCAAGAAAAGGGGAGGGAGTTAAAAGTATGTATACGCACGAACTTCCGGTTCACCGTCAATCGCTCGTATTTATGTACTTGTTTGCCTTGATAATCAGATATTGTGTTGGTGCAGGTTAATTGATTTGACTCTATAATTCTATTCATTCTTGTATAATATTGACGTAATTTATAGATCGGTATGTTGGCTTATAAAATATCTTTAGCAATGGTTTTGTAACAAATATAACCGAGGGTTATATTTGTTAAAGTTTTATATAACTTTAAGACTAAGCGACTGAGAGCTAAATTTTGCTAGTTTCAAAACAGGAAAAAAAAGATGCAATACGTTCCTTTGATAAATCGCGAAAAGACGAGCCAAACTCATTACTCGTTAATTCGTCCCTTTTTTCATAATTTTATAGAACGTATACTTTGAATAAAAAACATCGAGCTAAATAGGTGTGCTCCCATTCTAAAAAATAGCTATTTTCTAATTCCTCTAACTGGTGCGAATTTATTCCACAGAATAAAGCTATAAGATTTATTCGATTATTGCGAGATTGGAAACTGGACAGTCTAGTTCGCTAAATATAGATATACTGTAGCATGCAGTTCGGACAGTTCCGAAGAGAACTGAACTGTCTAATCTCCATAATCGAACAAACCTAATGACAAACGACGTGTGAACCGACGGTATGTCATCAATGAAACCGTTTATTAATCAAAGCAAAGCAAAGCCCCGATAATTTTTCTCGCAATGCACAATTGAAATTCAGAAGGCTAGAATCCGCGAGTATATCAGAATTTATGATGAATGACACATCGCGCCAGTTGTTCACGTCATGCACACACACGTGAATCACAAAAGCCGCTTCTCTCGACATATACACATAATACTCCTCTCGGATCGAAAATAATTAGTACCTAACAGGAGCCACTCACAAAGCATCAGAGCACACGAATCGACTCTCAGACACGCATTAAGTCGCCGGACAGACGGGCGCGACCATCATGAAGAAGAGAATATAAAAGAAGAAGAAAAAAAAGGCTAACGGTACTGATAAGCGGGGCGCCGCGCGCAGCTGTGATGGGTTTGTTAGGTCCAGTTTTTCGGATTAGGAGGACTCCGCGCATTCCTCCTTCTCGTTTACTTTTTTTCTTTCTCTCTCTCTTTGCGATATATCCTTGCAAGCGCGCATTTTTTGCATCGGCGTCGGTTCCACAAACGCTGCGCGAGCTCTGGTGTTATCGAGGAGAGATAAGACCAGGAGACGACACGCGGTGGAGCCGAGAGAGTTAATGCCGAATTCCTGAAATGACCGGGTTTTGCGAGCGAGAGCAGTGCATGTTGTTTGTGTGCTTGCGTGGTGAAAGAATTTTTTTTGGTAGTCGAGACATCCGTAATATTATGCTATAGTACTGATTTTGTTGAGGATGTATTAGTGAAGTATATACGCATGATTTTTATGAATGAATGTGAAACGTCAGGCTTCAGTTATTGCTTTGGTTTATGCAAAGTGTATACAATAATTATATACGAAAAATATTTTTGTAATTTAAAAATATATATATAATATCTAAAAGTAGTCTGCTTTATCATAGTCTACTGTACTTAGGCATAGGGTCAATTTAGTTTTTCCTCGGCGGGACCTTAACCTTTTGATGCTATGCTAGTTCCTCAAGTCCGAACAATGTCATTTCAAATGCGAGTCTCACGTTAAGCATTCAGAATTTATCGTAGAACGTGCGTTGCATTTTTTCTTTCACTGCAGCACTTTATCACGGACTGTGCAGCCTATGACAATTTTACTCTGCCCCGTTATAATATTATATAAGTGAGTAAAAATCATCAGAACGATAATATTTTATCGAAATTAATGAACTGTGTGAAAATCTGTAGTCTTGAAAAACACAGCACAAATCCCGATTTGATGAATATATTTTTTATAAATTATTACGTTTATAAACATGTAATAAAAACTAAACTGGCTTACATTTTTTTTCAAAAAGCACGTTCTACATTTATAAAATAACTAACGTTTCCTACGCTGTACTATTCCAATGTCTATACCTGTTAAGCCGTGACGATGTTTGAAGGGTAATGAACTTGTACATTTATGTGCATAACTCTAAATTTAAAGTCAATGCACGTAAGAATAACAAGTTCACAGACAATAAGATTTTATTGACGCAAAATTAATAAATTCTAATCGCGTCTGGTGAGTACAGAGAATCAAGTTTAACCTGTATAAACAATCAGTCTATTGTTACTATTGACAAAAGAAGATACATTTTTCTCAAATACACTGAATACACTCTGTCGTAGTGTGTATAGCTTTAAGAGGACGTTATTTATATAACAACGATATAACGATGATAATTTTGTAATATATTACGACAGTAGTACAACACGATGTCGTTAAATTTACCAGTAATTTGGAAAAACCCATAGAAATTTCTTATTGTAATGCTCATTAATACTCAAACTTCTTTCGGCTCGGAAGACGAATTCGTTGCATAGTATTATTATGCGACCTGCATATCCTATCGTTCACGAAATTGGACACACATTAAAAATTAAAATATTCCGTCCAATCCACGGTGACAATACCACCTGATTTTCGTAATTCGCAAAAAATGTATTATAATGAATCCTCATTCATGCAATGCCTTGATTCTCTCTTTCTCTGTATATTCACCCCATTCAGTCACTTTTTAATGACACTCGTTCAATCTCAAATTCAAAACCGGTCATTTGACTGGGTTCACACTCCTTTGAATAACAAATGGCAGCTCATCGTGTTGCACGAATTATCGAGAAGTTCTGAATTTTTTCATCATCGCATAAAACACACACGTTCGATCGTATGCATACTTCATGAAAATCCAATGAATTTCAAAATTACAAGTGTAGCTGAAGTAAATTTAAAAAAATAATTCTACTTAGCGCCAACTTAGAAGCCAACGAACTTGGTCGGATCTTTGAGAATCTCGCGGCGATAGCAGGAGAATGCAGTCCGGAGGCGACGGCCGCCGCCACCGTGGACGCTTGTATATTGACTTGTAAGCACGGAAATACGAGCCGCTGCACGAGGAGCCCGAGAACTATATATTACATCGGTTTCACCTCAATTTTCGGGAATCGTTATTATAGGGTTTGATAGATTTTTTACTTAAGAATGTTTTTAAGCGATAGTTGTATAGCTTTGACTTTCTGCGGGAAATGGGAAACGAATGTGTTTGTAGTTTTCTCCGAATTTTATATGTGTTTTAACGGTGTAGTGACTTCTTTTTTTTTAATATTTTTGACGATTATTTAGGCCAACGATTGTAAAAAAATTCAACATTGTGCGTCAATAATTTCAATAATGCGTCATTCACCTTACCGAGCGATGTGTGTCACCTTACCGAGCGAAATATCAACATTTACCATACACACAATCGCTTTATATCATTTCCACGCTAAATCAAACACATTTAATTGCATCGTATTGTCTCTTTACATCAAACCTGATAAAATTATATCTAGCAATAATCAGACCGTTCAAATTACACAAACGGAACTCCTCCGCCATACCACATCACAATAACCCACCCCAAAAAACAATTACACACGTAGTACAACATCCCATCGTTCGTCCCAACTCCTCCACCTCCACACATATACCCTCTCCACCGATTCCAAACTTCAAAGCCCAAACCTCTCTCTCTTTCTCTCTTACCAGTATCTCTACTTTTTTCTCAATCTTTATCAATTTTACCTCGCGACCGGGCTAAAAGAGTCTCGCTCACGCGATAAATAATCCTCGAGCCGACTCTCAGGATAATACTCTCTCTCTCTCTCTTCTGCGTCGCGACGGCTCTGCATCGGCGCCACGTTTGCGCCGTATATGTCGAAAAAAAGGTCTCTCTCTCTCTCTCTCTTTCTCGGCCGATGCACGATGGCAAAAGGAGAATAAAGGAAGAAATGGAAAAGAGAACGGCTAACATGGAATGGCCCTTAGCCGGCCACGATAGCCCGCCGCCGCTCTGATGGACTCGTCTGGCCTCTCTCTCTCTCTCTCTTTCTCTTGGGTTCTTTGGTCGAGCCGACGTCTTTCTCTCTCTCGCTCGATTTTTAACCCTTCTTTTCTTGGCCAACAATTCTTTTACTTATTTATGCTTTTTCGTGTTTTCTATCAGCGAGTCTTTGTTTTACCCTTGTGTATACCTATATTGACTGTATGACTGTATTCTAAGGGCCGCAGGAGGTGAAAGAATAATCAACTGCAAGAAAGAGTTGTGTACTTATTTCATTTTATTAATAGGTAATGAAGCAAAAAATTTACTCTGCATAGATGGATCAAGAATACTTTATTTACTAAACAAGACTACCGAGAGAGCATTCAGCTGCTGTGTAATTATATGAGAAATGAGCTCCCGAAACCTGATTCAACAAAAGGTATCAGAAGATTACGATAAAGTCAACATGCTGAGCAAACTCGGTGCAAAAAATCCAGTATAAAGCAGAAAGTAATTCGAGATAAAAACGCGAGAGCCATTAAAAAAGAAATAATACATGTCATGAAGCATCGTTACACAATCGCATACATCCAGTCCTCCTTAATCATATCGCTTCCTTTCTCGGCAATCATAATTGTCGGCGCATTGGTCGTTCCCCTCGTAATCAGTGGCATAATTGACGCGTCTATCACTCGCAAGCCTTCGATACCGTAGACTCGGAGTCTCGGGTCGACAACCGCTTTGGAATCAGTCTCTGGTCCCATCTTGCAGGTGCCCACGGGATGGTACGACGTCAGTGTGTTGATCTTGGCGACGCACTCAAAATACTCCGAGCTGTCGATGTCTAGGTTCTCACAACCTGACACAGGTTTGGTCGACCTGACTAGGTTTTTCTCTTTGAAGATTTTCGTCTCCGCAACCTTCTTGGCAATCTGGGCACCTGCGACCATGACCTTCATGTCATCGGGATGTGTCAGGTAGTTGACGTAAATCAGAGGTTGACTCCACAGAGGATCGGTTTTGTTCAACTTCAGGACACCTCTGCTCTTCGGAGCCGTGAGGGCAGTGTAGATGCTCAAGGTATCGTAGTACGGGTAAGGGTAATAATTGCATTCTTCGGAGCTCTTGCACTTGTCGCTTACGTAGAACAACGAGCCTACCTCGATGTCTGGAACACCTTCGCGGGTCTCCAGAGGTGTCTGGACGTACGCGACCCAGTCAACGGCACCGATGCTGGATAAGGGCCCCTCATGGGTGTGCATCCAGTGACTGACATCGGACTGCATCTGCGTAGTGCTTTTGACGGTGGCCGTCTCGTTCAGGTGAATCGTCACCACTGGTGCCATTGTGACGTGGTCCTGGAGGTTGTGTCCTACCGGTAAGTCCTTCAAGAGATCGATACCAGCTTCGCGAAGCTCCTCGGCAGGACCTACTCCGGAGAGCATCAGAAGCTTGGGCGAGTCGATGGCTCCGGCGGAGAGGATCACTTCCTTCTTGGCGAACGCCTGCATTTTGACTCCTTCTGCGTTCAGGTATTCTACACCCGTGGCTCGTTTTGTCTTCGGATCGATGATGATTCTCGTGACGTGGGACTTGGTCTTGATGGCGAGGTTACGTCTCCTGTTACGAATTGGGGTTATGAAAGCCTCGTTCGTGCTCTGACGGATTCCGTCTATGCTCGTCGATTGGATTCTCGATACGCCGATTTGGGTTTCCGAGTTGTAGTCCACCTCTTCGAGACCCAGTTCTTTCCAGGCTTCGATCATGATGTCGTTGTTCTCGTCATGGTATGGGAAATAGTCGACCGACAGGTATCCGCCGGTTCCGTGACTTTCTTTCGTGTTGGTTGCAATCTAAGCAAACGTTTCGTGTATAAATATTTTAATGAAAAAAAAACGATGGCTAGAGTAAAATTAATTTTATTACGAAAAAACTCACCGACGGATCGCGTAGATCCTCGGATTTTTTGAAATAAGGCAGGACGTCGTCGTAGCCCCAACCTGGATTGCCAAGATCTTGCCAGTCGTCGAAATCTTGCTTATTACCTCGTATGTACCACATGAAATTTATCGAGCTAGAGCCGCCCATGACTTTTCCACGTGGCCAAGGACATGAATTATTTTCAGAACTTCTACAAGCCACAGGCTCCGGCTGCGTTTTGTAACCATAGTCTATGCTACTACCAAATAACAACGGTATCATTCCTGGTATCTCTGTGATCAGAGGTTGTTCATCCCCTGCTTCTAATAGCAATACCTGAAAAAAATCAACGTTTACTAAAATAATTCAAGAAATTGTATGTTCTTACAGTGTTTCAGAAAATACTTCACAATACTGACCTTCCATTTTTTTATTTCAGTCAATCGATTCGCCAAGACACATCCTGCAGATCCAGCGCCGACGATAATAAAATCGTACTCGTTCGATTCTTTTGATAAATTTACAATTTTAGGAGTTGACGTTTGACCGGTGTAATGAACTAAAAATTGCAAGAAAGTAAGAAAACCAGGCTGACAGGAATAATTCGATGGGTCGTTGCTGCAGATCGCGGAGTTATTAGCCGGCAACCAAGTCATTATTAGTGCAAGTGACTTCCACACTTTTGAAAAGTCAAATACAAAGACTAAAGTGAAAATGCAAAATAGAATTAGCGGAGCTGTCTTATATAGACAATAATTATCTGGGAAATAACCAGTTGCTTGCTGGAAAGATTAACGAATCTGAAGAGCATACATCATCGGTGTAGCTCTATTTAATATTTATATATCTTATCACATCGTTATTCACTGGAGGTCGACAGCAAAAAAAGGAAATGTGTATAATACACTAATTTTACAGGTGGAAATATGCTTTTCTAACCCTGATGCCCGAGTGCAAAAGGTGAAGTTTTTATGTTAATGTCTTTCTGTTGATTTTAGGCCATAAGTAATCGTAAAACAAATCAGTTTTGGACTAAGCTTTTTCTTCGCACCGCTTGAACTTTCAGGTATGATTAATTTTATCTATTATTTAAATATAAAAGATAAAACGCATATCGGAAACCCAGATCTTTGTTATAACATTTGATTTAACATAATTGTCTATACGCGTGCTTTGGTTTAAAGCATCCTTGTCAATAAAACTCATCTTTTATCATACACCGAGAAATTATCAGTATCATCGCTTTTGCGGTAATCTTGGGACGTAAGTCAATAATCGAAAATATTTCTGCAAAATTATACTTTTTATGCTAGTAAAGAAAAATAAATTATAGAATTTCAATTTTTATTAGACCAATAACTAACATTTAATTCTCGATTCCTAAATGAATCATGTGCTTCTGATGAAAATAAATCAGCCAGTAGAGAAGTATTTCTAAGTACTTTACCTGAACTAAATTATATTATATATCACTTTTTACTGACAAGTATAGAGATATGCTGATTTCTTTCTTTATAAGAAGAATAATTATTTTCACCAAGGTCATATTATCAAAATTAGTTGCATTCTAATGTCACCGCCACACCAGAAGATGTTCCAAAATTTTACGAAGTAAAACATGTCATGCATAATAATTATATAATATTTATACTAATAACAGATCATTTTCTAGATTTTCAAGTTCTTCATTGCACACGCGTGTTGCTAAAAAACCTGATTCACAAAGTCAAATGACTCGAGATATATATAATAATTGTTTGTAAAGTTGATACTACGATTACAGTAGCCTTCTCTCGTGTAAATAGAATGTGCTAATTTAAAATAAGTCGCTCAATATTATTTACATTTAGATCGGGAAAAATATCCACTGACCTAACTGATAATGAATTTAATTTTATCAGTTACAATATAATTTTTTGTAGTCTTGGAAAATTTTGCTTTAATATCAGTTTTTCCTACAAATTAATCAGAAAATTTTTTGAGTTTATACTCAATACTGCCTATTCATGAACATTATTGTATACGTATGTACATTTTAATACATTATTGTGCATGTGAAAAATTTTAAAGCGTGATCTACAACGCCGTCAATAGTACTTATAGTATATGTTTATATATATTTTTGTTGGCTGTTTATTTCATCAAGAAATCTGGGGGTTAAAATAAATAGAATCGCACAAAATAATTCCTTTTTGCAATCAATCATATTATTTATTTTGTCTAACAATCTCTTCTTATATTGTAATTGTAAGCAATAGTATTAAAAATTATATTGATTATCTTCCTAATACAATCATTTCAATTAACTTTTTATATATATCCAATCACATATATATAAATATATTTTATATTATAATTACAAAATTGTCCTGACAGCAATGCCACAATTGACAATTACAATTCAACTTTTTTATCGATAAGCTTCAGCAACAAGCTTACAATTAATTAAGTACCTAATAAAATTTTACAATCAAATTTATGAATTAGTTTAAAACTCAACCCCTGAATACTAAATCGTAGTATAAACAAAGTCATCGGATATGCGCGTATACACACAATAGATAACAACTTTCAAATCATCAAAAGATTTCAGAAAAAATGAATTTCCCAGTAAAATCAAGGGATTGAGCTTGGTTTACACGTATTATAGATATATTCTGCCTAGCATGGTTAATATATATTACTCTTTGGGGTAATAATATTGAAAAAAGAAACTACATTCATAAATTACATCTACATAAATCATCTTTGGAACCACGCGATACAAAACTTATTTACATACACAGCTAATATAGAATATAAAGGCTCTAGGTAAGTTTTCATATAATATAGTAATCTTACACCCGACTTCTGAACTTCATCCACATATAAAAAAAAAGAAAACACTACATGCGTTGGTATCACCCGAACGCGCTTCACAGTTTCGCCGGAAGATGGAGACAGTCACCGGAGATGATCGAGCGGATCGATACTTTCGGTGTCCGGCAAAGCAGAATACAGTCGGTAATGTAGATATCTCAGCGCCAAGTCGCAGATTACGATGATCTCTCCGCTCCTGTATGCGCTGCCGTCGTCGACGTTATCACTGATATCAAATCCCCGTTCGGTCGACTAGTTGCTGGTTCTAACGGTGGCACGCTGTGGAAAAAAATTCACACGTCAATACCAAAATGTAACAATAAAGAATGTATTTAAAAAATTTAAATAAACATGTCATTAGCACATCAGAACGTCACGCGTGAAGAGTATAAAGTTGAGTATAATATGTGACTTACGTAAGTGTCGTTTGGCGATTGAGTGCAGCGGCGGAAGGTAAAGTAAGGGGCGAGTAAGACGGTAACGGCTGATGCAGTGATATTTGCGCTCCGTTCGCGGCTATGTATTGCTCTTCGACCCCACCGTCCCCACCTCCGTTTTCGTACATGCTCAACTGCACCTTTGACTCCACTGCAATTGTCAACAGAGAATTACAATTAACATCTATAATCTCTAGTAACAAAATTAAACCCCAATATACATAATTATAGGCGTAAAATATTTTTCACACGAGGTTATTATAGAAAAGAAAAAAAATATTTCACCGACCCCCGCGCTTTTTTTCATAGAAATAATCCTCTTATCTCGACAACACACACACACAGGCCGGCAGGAATTTTATTGTATATAAGCGCGTTTTTTTTTGCTTTCACGTAGATCGAGGAAAAATACTCGCGAGCTTATCAGAACCGTCTGACCAATCCCTGACCGTCTCTCCGTTAATTCCCACCGCGGGCTTTAAGCAAAGAGTAACCGCCCACTGTATCGTTCGCTTTTAACGCACCTGTACATGTATATATATGCGCGAGCTAATCTCGCAGGAAAATCGATGAGCTTTCAGCCCTTTTTTTCGTGGAAACTTTTTATTAAGTTTGCTTAACTGGAGAATCGATTTTTTTTCGTTTCTAGTGCTAACGACACGTTTATTTCGATTGGACAGTTTTTACTATAATTTCGCTCACCATCGACTCACCGAGTAGGCTGGACTTGATCTCGGGCTTGTGGATAGCGTTCGATACTCCGTGATTGTTGTTCACGTTCGCGTGATTCTTGGGCTTCCTTTTTCTCGTTTGGATACCATCCTTTTTCATACTCATCGGTCGGCTTACCTGTAAAAAACAGAAAGATTTTTTTTAGAAAGAAAATTATATGGTACTTTATTTGAAGGAGGAATAATATTTATCGGTTTATTATTTTTCATCGAATCGATAATCTGTGCTTCTCATCACAAACGCAATAATTTCGCGTATCTCCAAGATGTGTGATACCGATAACAATTCGGACGGCGGCGGACACAGGGATTAAGTATATAATTGGAACGATTGAAAGCTTCGCGCCGGTGAAACAAAGGTTCTTGGAACACAGACACGGTTTTATTTATCGTTAATTATGAGGCATTACATCACTCAATAAAAAAGCTAGTCTTTCTTTGACGTCGTATTAATTTTATAGCGACGAGAATTTTATTTGACTTTGAATTATACTTGCTGTTCATTTATCGTTAACTTTTAATTAAATTAATAATACTTTAGGTATATTTCTACACGATCATTTTTTATGCTTGAAAAAATCAACAATATAAATACAAGTCAAAAATTAAATATACAAGCGAATAATAATTCGATTAATCAAAAGGCTATACAGCAATATACCGATAATTTTGAAAATAAGGAAAATGCATTGCACGTGGTTGTGACCAATATAATTATCGTCACTTGGTATGATGGACGAAAAGCACGTGTGTCTTATCACCAACTGGATAAGATTGTACTGAAAATACTAAAATCACTCCATCACATCGATGTATATAGAGACAGAATATTTTCCGTTGATTGTCATGTCGAAATCCCATGATTGCAGATGGCCAGAGAGAGAAAAAAATCGACGCATATCGATTGAGAAACGTGTATTTATTTAATAATCTGTTCGATCGAAATTCTAGAGACGTCTGATGTTGGTGTATATAATAAAAGCAAACAGTGAGAGCACGAATGGGCAGGGCAACGATTCGTGTGATGAAATTGTTTGTAGGATGCCTCTTCGATATGTCATTGAACGAAACCTTCTCGTATATTTACTCTATATATATGAAACGTTAAAAAGAACTTCTGAAATAGATTACAAGCGCCATTGCACTTTGCCACTTAGTCACACGACACATACCAAGTATGTCTGTGTCTATACTAGACTTAATACACACACAAAAAAAACCGTAAAGACGTGCGTGTCGTCTTCTCTTATTCATCGGCAAACCTACGTCAAAAGTTCCGGAAGTGATTTCCTTGCAACACATAATACACACGACACGAACTATAATAGTCCTCGGAACCTAAGGAAGTATATTCTGTTTGTCGAATTCTTGGTGCGACATTATACGAGAAAACGTTAAAAAAGAGCCGCGACGACGCGAAACACATTCTCAGAACGACGAGACAGACACCCATATAACTGTCGCGATGATGGGGGCCTTGTTTGCGGCTTTTACTGCATTTGTTTTAGGCCCCCGCGAGAGCCTCCGCTTTATTGTTCCGAGCGCTTCTTTCTCTCTCGAGAACGAGTTTATAATATGCTTTGACGCTAATTTTTAAGAGACTTTTTTTCTGATTTAAAAATTCTTGATATGTGTATTATAATATCTATACTCACGCCGTGAAGTTTGAAGTAAAGTCCGCAGGCGTTGCAAACTGGCTCGCCGTTGTTGTTCCTTCGCCAGAGTGTCGTTGTCGTGGTACTGCAGTTCGCGCACCTTACGCCTAACCTTCTGCCGCCAGTCTATAATTTAAAGAAAAAATTATGATGCTTTCGATTTTAGACTTAATATATAGCTATATTTCTGTAGTAGATTTAATTTTTTTTTTTATAGAAGGAATTTTTCGTAAGAAAGAAATAAGATTTCGAAGATAAATGAATCCAAGGATCAACGAACACGAAAAAGAGGAGTGCTCTCTCGAGTAAGGAAACTAGAGCAAACATCAGAGCAACTCGCTCGGGCTGGTGTCACAAAGTTATTGTTTGCTCGGCACCGAGAGATAACGCGTTTCTTCTCTCTTATATGCTGTATTTACGTCTTCCTTTTTTATATCTGCGCCTGGTAAACTCTGCAGCGTCTCTTTCTCGATGCTACTTACATACGAAATTTAAAGAGCGTTTTGATTTTTTTGTTCTTCTTTAGGGCTCTTTCTTTATTAAAATTGCTTATCTCCCTTGTATTTAGACTGTTTTTTTTTAGATATCTATATACATCGAGGCTCTTTAAATCCGATCGTCTAATCGATGACAGATTACGCGTTCAGCGTATAATATAACAATCTGCGCACGATTACAAGTTGCAAATTAGATGAGAATCGACATGGCAACAGATGAATCATATAGATTCTCTTTCACCGCAATTCGCGTTGTAAAAATAAGTTTAGAGGCTCTTGAAACCGTTAAATAAATTAACCTTGCCAACCGATTTCTTACCGATAACCGATAATTGAAAAATCGGGTTCATACTCAGCAGACGCCGGTTTATCAGCAGGAACGTCCTTGCCCAGTGCCGACTTTACCAAATAGCCATTGAATCACGCCTTCGATTTCTCAACTCAAGTGTACAATACATTTGACAAAAAAAAATACAAAATTCTAATACTCACACTCACCGGTGGTACGGACGTCTTGGGTTTGGCCCTCTGCGTGGGTGGCCTACTGATCCCATTGGTCTTGCTACAAATTCCACAAGCATTGCACAAGTAAGTAGTTCCATCTCTCCTCCACAATGGCGTGGTATGAGCTCCACAATTGACGCACTCCCTATTCATATCTGCACCAGGTCCATCAAAGGCATCTTCGGCACTTGTCAGAATCGGATTAGATGTCCATGGAGAAGTGGGTCCGTTGGCGACGTAAGAACCACCAGAGAACATGATACCACTGGGATCGGCAGCAGCGGCTACAGCTGCAGCCGAGATCGGTACTGCTCCGTAACCTTGTGCGTAATCGAAACCTGGTGGAGGTGAGGGGCCAGTTGGTGGAGCCCAGTACTGGTCGTTTGTTGGTTTGATGAATTGACAACCTCCGGGATAACCGTTCATCTGAGATGGCGATGATGGCTGCTCGTATTGGAGGGATGTGCGCATGAGCGATGAAGAGGTTAGGGTTGGGTCCGATTTTATGTACACGTTCGTTGGGTGGTCGATCTGAGGGTTTGTTGAAGAAATCAAATCATTGATCGTATTGCTATCTCATCACGCGGCGTTTTTATCAAAAAAAGTGTATATTTTACAGTGAATTCGAAACAAGTACTCACCTCGCCACCTCTCGCTTGACTAGATATAGGACAGAAGACGATCTCCGGGTGCTTAGGGTATCCATAACTCGTTGGGACCTGTTGGAACGCCTCGGTGGTGATGTACTGAGTTGTGTAAGGTACAGCTTGAGTTGGTGGTAGAGGAACCGTCTCTAAAGTAGTATACGTGCTGGATGGTTTAAGATTCTCCGCAGCAACGCTGACCTCAGCGCTGTACTTGATGCTGCCGCCGTCGGCATAAGCGACCAGATGTTGTTGTTGTTGTTGTTGTGCTGACCTGATGACATCGAGTGGTGGGGAATAGTTCTGACCTGGTGAACTGAGTTGTTGATTCCCAGGTGTCTGGGAGACGAGAGACTGGCCCTCGTAAGTTTCCGAAGCATTAGGTGAGGTCTGGTAACGCTGCTGTTGTTGTTGTTGTGGGTCTTGTTGGACCTGGTCGTGAGGACTGTAACGCTGGGGTGCCACTGACTGACGTTGTTGTTGTTGTTGATGGTGCTCTTGGACGGTGATGACGTGTCCGTCTCGAGTTCGAAGCTGACTCTCACTGTAGGGCACATACGTCACGCCGTCGACCTCTACGCGGTCTGGTGCTGGCGTCTCGTACCTGGTAATGTAGATGACATTTTGTGTGGTGAGTCTGTCTATTGCTGCGTACTTATGATTACTAAAAAAGCAATTAAGTGGCATTGTATGCGAGTTTTAGTATTTATTCAGTGATCGTTGGGGTGATTGAAAAGAAATCAGTGTATACACACTCTAAACTCTGAAATGTGTAAAATATGACGCTGGAAAGTTTAAATTATACAAAAGTTTACAGTTTGGTTACTTTGGAAGAGTATAGCGTGCAAGAATTAACGTAAATTATAAATTTTATATTAAAAAAAAAGCCGAAAATATACACAGGACGATTCACATTTATGATGATTTTTTTTACCGACGGAAAAAAAAGCCAACGAAAAAAAGTAATTTAGCCGATTAAAATAAGACTCCTTTCCCGCTAATTGATTTAATTTTCCTTTGTATGTTCATAAATTTTAAATGCGTAGTTGCCAAATAAAAAAAAGTAAACTCATTTTGTTGCGGTACTCATCTCCGGCGCTTACTTATACCTGCGATGCTTACTGCACAGCCACACTCGGTTTGAAAAAATTCACTTATTATTCCTTTTGAAAATTAAAACTCAATAGGTTGCACGATTGAAAAGCTAACGACAAATTTATATACCTTTTTTAATGTTTAAATTTAACCTTTTACACATCAGAATTTACAGTGTACTTGAAAACCAAAAAAATCCAAACTCACCTAGTCCTTTCTTCAACATTCATAGTGATAGTCCCTTCAGCAGTCTCAGCACCATCAACCTGCATCTCCTGTCCATTACTCGTAGTATAGATGACATGCTGCTGATGCTTCTGCTCAACAACTCTCTGCTGGTCATCAGGACTGTGTTCATGAGACATCTGTATGTGATACTGCTGATGTGGCTCCTCTGTATATGGTGGAGGTGGTTCCTGATTCTCCTGTTTGATGGACCTCGACTGCTGCTGTTGAATAATGTGTTGCTGCTGTTGCAGTTCAGTCTGTCCATTATCCGGTGAAGCAGGTTCAGGTTCAACAGGAGTTTCAGTAATGTGACCAGCTGCGGTGATGATTCGAACGTGCCGACGGCTAGTTATCACACTTCGTGGACTTTCCACAGGTGACTGTTGCTGTGGTGGCTCCTGGTGTGGTGAACTTTCCTCCGACTGATGGTTGTTCTCCCACTCGAGCTTCACTTCTTGCTTCTGCAGGTTTTCCTTCATCGTGTCCTGGAATTGGAAAAACTGGGATTTTACTTTTTTGAGGGCTCCGGATTGATGGATGACAAGCTTATTATATATACTGAATGTGGAAAAATAGCTGTGTATCTCGGTTGAGATCTTAATCGATAATAATTAGTTTCGCCGCGTGTATATTTATATTTTTATATCTTATAATACTATTATTTGATAAACTATATTATCGAGCCACAGTTTCGCGAGAGATAACGACGATTTCAATCTTCTGTCCGTAATAAAAGATCCAAGTATAATTTTTCAGAATACAGCTGTATATACGCGTGCGTCTCTCAGACGTACGTACAGAAGATGTCAAAAGTCTAGAGAATCGAGGCAAGTAGGACAGGAACAAAGACGCGCGTGCTTATGACATCAAAGGATCTCGGAAGGAGTCATCATCGCCGTTTTCCGGACGTTCGACGCAATAACATGTACATACCTATATATAGCGAAATTGGCATTCGCCTCTTATTGTTGCAAAACTAGAGTGTGTCACGAAAGGCAAACCTACTTTACAATTCTTTTTTTCCCCTCGTCATCCTATATACACAAAACCAATGAAAACTACATATTTTTTCTTCGCGATAAAGAAGTTTATATATAATACACACGATCCAAATCGGTAGCCCTCGACCACGTCACTCTAACGTATTTGCCAAAAGTTCTATCTGCACTACATATCAGCGCGCGTTATATATATACTTTCGCTGCAATGCGCGCGTTCAAGTCCTCTGTTTGAAGAGCGACACGTTCTCGCTTTTGCTGTCGCATTAGTCACTGTCTCTCTGATGTAGCGGAGGACTTTGCGCTGCGTTATGACGTTACAATAATTCGGCTCTATATATTGTATGTATAAAAAAATTGTGTATGCAAAATAAGATGTCATTAATTTGATTGGAGTTTTATATACTTTGCGGTGAAATGAATAATAAAACTACTCGAAATCTATATAAATTCCCGCCAAATTTCAAATCATATCGATATACACAAGAATAAGCTTCAATTGAACACAATATGCATCCACGTATAACAATCCCATTAAGAACAAGCTATAATACGTGGTGAACGGCACGCGACACACGTTTAACATCGAGGCTCGTGACGGCAAAGCGAGCCGACACACCTCGTCCGTCTCGAGAAAAATGTGAGAGATCTATTTGCTCTGTTCGCGCGCGAGCGCTCGAGACTTCCGCTCGGCAATGTCAAGTTTCGACTTCCGCCGACGTTAGAGAACCTCGTCTCTCTGTACAATGGAATTTCCTTCCCTTTGTTTTCCCTTTCTAATACGCGTATACATTTTTGGTACTCGAGCTTATGTGCTGCTGCTGTTTGAGACGCTCTTCTTCTCTTCTTTTTCTTGAGATGCTACTTTTGGATGTATTATGGACCTTTTATATGTGTGTGTGTGTTTTGAATTTTGGGTCGTTGCTCGACAGGTTGGAATATTAGATGTGAGTTTAGGGAGATTTAAGTTTGTGTCGTCAGCTGTATTTTATCGACTGAAAGTTATATGAAACGCGATAGTTTTGAAATTTGAAGAGAAACGTTTGAACTTGTGAGATTATAGTTTCAAATCACGACGACCGATTTCCCATCCTCGTAATATTATTATCAACGTTGATAACATTAGCCGCGATTGCCATACGATTAAGTATTCTATAGATATGCATTTTATCACAATAATATTTCATGCCTATATGTTTATGTATACACTTGCAGCCGACACGTTTTTCCTCGCCGCCGTCAAGATCCTAAATTATTTACAAAAAAAAAATTCACTTCGAGTAAAAAAAAAAGGTCCATATAGAGGATCACGCGTAAACAATACACACCTCGAAATTTCCTATATACACGCTCTTTATACACGCTTAGAACGACGACAAAACGTCGATCCCGGGGTTTTTCGAAAGTCGGAGAGACACTTTATGTTCAAATGTATATGAGCTAAAAGTCGCGTCAATGGGACACACACACACACGCATACACACGTGGAGCTTATTAATGCACCGCCGGTATTACATTGTTCTCTCGCACTCCTTTTTTTCGGAAGAAGAAGTTCGTCAATGAAATTTCGTTGCTAGCGGTTCGCTGTGTGTATATATATACACACATACACGTTTATGTAAAGCAGACACACTAATTTACACACTTTCGGGAGGAAGAATCGGATTGTCCCGGCTTTTATGAGCGCCTCGAAAGACTTCCTTCTTCTTTTTTTTTTATTATTATCAAGTATTATAAGAATTTTAAAAGCACTGTATTACCAAAAAATTATTATATACCGATTTTATCACACCAAAAATTGAAGAATAAAAATGTTACCTCGCTCGGTGTCAGCCTCATCGAACAGTCCTGTATCTCAAAACTCCTTTCCAGCAATAAACGATCTCAACTCTTAATTTATCACACAGATCGGCAAAAATCGTCTCTGCCGATTTTTCTTCACACTCGATAATAATATTAATATACAGTCAGAGTATAAGAAAAAATAAACTGTCAGTTGCGCGCCATGAAGAAGAAGAAGAAGAAGAAGAAAGTATACGGCGGAGCGTCGAAGTGCCGGCTTCGGAGCACGAATTCAAACTGAAGAAAAATAGCCGCCGTGAGGGGCAGATAAGAGGCTCGGCGCGTGGAGGTGGAAAAATGGCAGAGCCTATACCTGTGCTCAGCAGAGCGTCTCTCTCTATATATATAACTTAGAGCGGCGCTGCAGCTGAGAGAGGCGAGAAAAACAAAGTGTGTGTGTCTATAGAAGAGAAGACAACAAGAGTGAGAGAGAGAGAGAGGGAGATGATGATGATGGTGATGTGTCCGGTGTGGAACGTCCCCTCGATTCTTATTGGTCAGTCGGCGTTTTCCACTCGTTTGTTGGTAGAACGCGTGTGTGTAATACAATATTGGATTTTTTTTCTTTTTAGGAGGTGTCTATAGACACTTGATGGTTAATTGGAGCGATTGAGCAAGTGGCGTGGAATGAGGAAAGATGATGTTATTGTTGTTGCTCGATTTTGTTGAGACCAACAGGTATTTGATTTGCGGTTAGAGGTGTGATATATCTTATATGGTAGTCAATTAAAATTTATCTGTATATTATATCAGTTGGCAAGGATTCTGCGATAGGATAAATGACTGAGATTATTAGTCTGGTTTTGCATAGTTTGTATTTTTACTTTGGGTATAGCTGCTAATAAATTCTAATAATTATTTCAACTGCAAACTGTATTATCGGGTATAATAATGTGTCGATATTACGCTGTTTCAGTTGACATATTATAGCAAGAATATTGGCTTAAGAAATATTAATAAAATGTCTAGTAACGTGACTTTTTGATGCAGAATTTATAAAACTACTAAAACGTACATCAGTAAGATTTTTTAGACGAGTATAAATAGCATTTCTTTTACATAAAAGTTTATACTTAAATAAAAGTTATATGGTCACTAATAAGTAGCGATAGAACTTCACAAAATTATATACTGCTTAATTTTCTCCTTATATAACTAAGAGCATAATATACGAGGTTCCAGCCAACAATTTCGACAAAATTTCAGTACAATCTCAGCCACCACCCGGACACTTCAACTTCACCTCAAATTTATACGTTTATCCAATTTACCCCTTATCATCGCACCCGCAACTAAAGCATAATACCATCAGCTCGCTTATTCATCCACGACAAAAAATATATAACATATCTACCACACGTGTGTTCACCCCGCACACCTGCGCGCTGAAAAATCCTCACTACTAAAATCGAGCAAACAGCGGAAAAACCGCGCGCGCCGTTTAAAAAAAATCATCGCCTTCTGCACTTCGATTTTCACCTACACATACACGATTAGAGAGGGGAAAAAGAGAGAAGAAGCGTAAAATATAAAATCGCCGCGTATAGCTCGTGATTGACACAAGCTGTGCACGCGCGCAGGGGGAGAGAAGCGTTGTTTGCACGCGTTGATAAGATTTGAACGCGCGCCGGGAAGAGAGATAAGAGAACGCGAGCTATATATGCCATCCGGTGCCATCGTGTCGCAGCAGCATGTAATGCAGTCGCCATTTTACCTCTCTTGCGATCTAATAATATGTATATGAGTGTAATGCGGCTGTATGTACTGAGAGAAGAATGTGTGTGCGGGGTTTATGAGAACGCGTTTGCTCTCATGAGTTGTATTTTTTTTTGGAGGTGCAACGTACGCGGCTTATTTATAGGTGGAGGATTGCGTGGTAGCGTTGCTTGGGTGTATTTTAGTTTTTTTTTTTTTTGTTAGGTAGAGAACGATTTTGAAGGATGATTTTATTTGATTGTTGAGAGGAAGAAGATTGTTGTGAGAGCTTTTGAAAAATTTGTGTTAACGACTTGCTGTAAAGTGTTTTATGGAAGTAACTGTAAACTAAATTTTATGAGGGAAAAATCGAGCGCTTATATGAGTAGGTTGTAATTATATTCTTGTATGTAAGAATCTCTGGTGATTCGGTTAAAAAAAAGTACCTGATGCTAGTGTATTATAAAGAAATTTTCGTATAACACATAACTAAAAAGTTAACAATAATTAACGGATTATCTCCTTGTTTATATATGCTGTAAGAATAATTTTCGCTTAAAAATCTCTTGCGATAAATTAAATAATAAATAAAATAATAATAATTAAATTGTATAATAAATTATTATAGTCATTGTAACCGTTTCGATATTTTTTTCAACAGAATGAGCAAAAAATCCGATTTTGTTGTTCACTTGCGTACGTAAAGCTCGCATAGTTTAAATGTGCAATATAAGTATATAAAAAATAAATTTTATAAATAATATAAATATAACTAAAAGGTTCATTAAAAATCATTCCTATACATAGGACAAATAAACTATCTATACTAAATATTTACCCTTATATTATTAACAAATTTTTTTTAAATACTAACTTCGTTATCAAATTATAATTATTATCTCACATTAACTAAAAAAAAAAAAAACAAATCTTTTTCAAAAATAACATCATATAACCAACACGGCCATTATCAGCTGGCAAAGGGTCGACCACCGGAGCGCGTGCCAAAAACAGGCCGATGACTCACCCCCGCAACAGACGCAGACGCCTCAATAATAGAGCAGTACACAAGTCTCGTCCTAACTTTAACGCGCAAACAGGAGCCTCCCCGTAGTTAGCAAAGTGTCGAATCCCAGAGCTACAGGGCGTGAATCAGCTTATGCGCGTGCGTCATGACTCTCTCTCTCTTCACTGTTTGCGCTACCGACGCCCCGTAAGAGACTCTGTTTTACTTGTACGAACTGGATCTGTATTAGGGATATTCTATACTATTATAGGGTGTTGACCAGTCGGTGACGAATTATGTATACTTATTTGTGTCTTTTGAATGGGATGAATGGCGTTAGAAAGTTTTTGAAGATAGATGGAGAGGTACTTTCGGACGGATGACATGCGAGAGCGTTTTATGGCTGTTTTGAGAAATACCGAAATACGAGGGTTGTTTACGTCGTAGTCGGAAAATACGTGGCCGCAGTTTTGGAGTTATTAAAAATAATTATTTTTAGCATTGATATGTATTTACATTTATTTATTGATATATATTTAAATTTGTATCAAAATAAATTTTGGATAATTGATGTAGACGAGAGAGTTGCCCAGTATTTTTATGCGTTTTTGATTACCAGCAACAAAATAAAGTACGATATTACATCAATGCCATTTGGACGCAGATTGTACTAAGAAAAATTGATCGTATATTTGGCGCCGGCAAGATTCGCAAATTTCTCCTGTTGTTTTTATTTTATAAATTAATTATTGTACTAGAAATCCAATCGGGACAATTTTTGTAAAATTTTTATTTATATTGAGTTGATAAATACTTAAAAACAAAACAGCTACGGGTGACCATACTGGGAGCAACTTTTTTTGAAAACTCGCAAATATGTACGTTCTACATTTACGCAGACATATATTTTGGATTTCTCTCGCGCCAATTTTTCTAATATTATAGAACGTATATAATATCATGAAGCAAGAATGGCTTCTCTTCACCAAAAGATCGTTATAGCGTTTCGTTTATCTATTTATTTCATAAAAAATATATTTTTTCACGCGACTCGCAAGATTTGCCGATACACATCGTCCACTAAAAAACTTGTGTTTATTTTGGATATTTTTCAAGTTACAATCCGATGCGTCAACATATACCTACTCCCAAAACTTCGTGCATACACCGTCTTTTGCTCGCTCTCTTCACTGTCTTTTTTTTATCAGAGAAATATAAGAAAACTAACACGAAGCTCGCCCACACAACCAAAAATTCTCACGTGTCTCGTCTCAATCAATAAATCCGGAATTCACTATCTCTCCCTCAGGTGTTTGTAAAACGGCTCTTGTCTCTCTGTCGAGCTTCTATACATCCCAAAATATATATACATATATATAGTATACGGGGGCGCGACACTTTGGACGTCGTCGACAAAAAAAAATGTACCTGATTCGTGTGCAGTCTTCTTCGAGTTATCTGTCGCGTCTCTACGGTTCTGTGAGAAAATCGTAATCGCGGTTCGATAAGTCTATGTACACACAGACCGTACGGACATCTACGGCAGGACGATTTTCCGGATTTGTCAGCTGTGTGTGTGTTAGGCGAAAATCTCGGGATTATTATTTTTTGTTTTATTTTTGGAGCATGGGATATGTGTAAAATTTGAGAGAAAATTAAAAGTTTTTGTTGCGTGTTGAAGAGCGGGTACATAAATGCAAAATTTATGTTCGACATGAAAGGTTTTATATCTCGCAGCCTTGAGATTACTCATCTTGTTGTTTATTGTATGTATAAATAGAAATCGAACGATTTCGGCGCTGACAAAGACGCATTGAGATGTTATCGATAAAGTATTTAGAATTTAAAATTATAAATGTTATAATACCGTCTCTAAAGTAAAATTCTCTAAAATAAGTAAAATCTATTAAAACCTCACAATAACAAAAGTCATCCGTTCCCATTCAATGATAAATATATTCATTCCACTTTATGACACTTTCAAAACATAGAAAATTTCAAATTAAAATTCCAGCCTCGCAATATCTCCAGCAAATCAACACCAGCTACAATACGCGATCGATATAAAGTCCGATATCGGCACACGGCGATAACACAGCGTCAATACCTCACTTTTCCTCACCCCGTATACAGGTATATAATACAATCCCACCCTCACCTCCTCACAACGACCCGCACATCTCTCCTGAAAAAAAATTTAAAAAAAGAGACGTCTTCGTGTCTCTCACCTCTGAAGAAAGAGATCAGCGACCGGTAAAGAGATATGGGCACAGGTGTTCGCGACGATTCCGTGGCTCTCGGAGGGGCGCGACTGAGGAATTACTCTCACTCCCGCTGTCAAAATAAACGGCACTATCGCGATTTATCTCGTTTCCCATGATAATAAGAGATAAAACTGCATCATTACATTAGCTATTATCAGCTAAAATGATAATTTCCAGTCGCTGGTACACCCGACCAGACCAGACGCGAGCACCAGCAGTCAGCGCTTGCGACGAGTCGTGGATGGGGCTGCTGCTGCTGATTTTTTTTTTTTTTTTTTTTCGTTGACACTTTTTGCTTCTTTTGGATATAGGTGTGAAATAATTTTGTGTTTGGAAGTGTTGTTTTTCGAAAGCTCTGCGATGAATTTTATATTTTCGGTCATGACTGATGCAGCGGCTTACGTATATCGTTGCGAAATATACGATAAGTGCCGAGAGATGATGAACGATCACCTTGTAAATTGATGGACTTTGAACGCAGGAAGTGTATCACGTGCTGTACTCGACGATTTATTATATACATATAGTCATTGTGTGTAAAGTGTCGAATTGTTGAGAATTAAAAGTGATGTTATAGTGGAAACACGTGTGTCTGATATTTTTTACTAAAAAATCCCTATATAAGAATGAGTCACTTCATGCGTATTTTTCTCTAATAAATAGCTCGATCATTTTTAATAATAAATTCCCAGCTTAATCCTACGCTGAACAAAGAAGACGACCGTGATGCATTCGTATATCATTGACAATAAAAATATGCGCGGATCTTAAGTGCTTAACCTTCGAATAACTTTGAAACTTATCCTTATTGTGTGTATATGTATTAACAGTTATTCTGCTTAATTTATTTTTCACAAATCTTGCATTATGAAAAATCGTAATTTTGTAAGCTATAATACTATATACATCTCGAAATCTCTAGTTTCCCCAGTCAACTCATCATCCTCCGTCATCAAAGATCCTCTACAAAAAGAAAAAAATTCCAAAAAAAAACGCGCAATAAAACAGGCGTTCCGCGAACGCGTCGCGGGGCGGCATTTTTCGAATCGCGCTCATTGGGTTGTCGCAACTGGCAATGGCGTCTTTTTAAAAAGTTCCTCTCTCTCTCTCTCTCTCGAGTGCTTGTACTTGCGTCATCGCTCGAATCAGTAAATCCCGTGCGCCATCTTATCACCAACACACATATGTCACGTCTGTCTGTGTATATATAATAATAGAGATGTAGGCGCAGATACGGAGCAACAATTTTTCGATGCTATCGTCGACGTGACGGACACTCGCGGCGATCTCTTGAGATTATCGATCGAAAACACGATCGGACGTTTTATACTATACGTATATGTTGTATATGTATATATAGGAATGTAGAGACGCAGGTTATTGCGTAATTAGAGCGCGTGTGTATTTTTATGAGGTTACAATGTAAAATTCCATTATTGAGGCGACGACAGATCGGGAATAAATATTGATTTATGTGCGCGGATGATCGAACGATATATTTTGTGTTATATATGTACGAGAATCGATGCGAAGTTAACTTTATAATGGAATTTATTTAGCTATATGTGACTCACTATACTCGAGTACTTACTCCGCGTTCTTCAAGTTCAGACAACATTTTTCCTAAAAAGTACACGTCAAACAAGCGCATATTCTTATACGCACCTGTTTGCGCAAGCGAGTGTATTTATGTCGCATTGAAAAGTTAGGCTCTCTCTCTCGCGATGAGTTTTACGATGTCCCGTGTGTGTTGACTGTGGCTGCGATTCGAGAAAAAAAGAATTTTATTGTACGACAATACGAATCTATGCATCACAGAGACGCGACTTTACACGGGTATTAGAGAGACGTGCGCTTATTGCGAAAATTTACAAGCGGATTTCTTTTCAAACTGCTACAGATGGGCAATTTACCTTATGGAGAGCTGCGAGAGCAAACAGATAATTTAGTTCGTCATCGTATATCGTGTCGTCGTACTCTATGGCAAAAAAAAATTTGCGGGATATGGAAGGTCGACGATTTATTGTTTAATCTCTGCGGAATATATTTCTCTTCCTTTATAGAGTTTGCAGTAATGAATGTGTACCAGCATATATTGGAATGATTTATATCGGAGACTATATAGAAAAATTATACGGGCCGAAAAGAAATCTAATTACATTTTAAAGATTCTTATATGCGGTTCGATTGAAATAAAGTTCTCTGGATTTTTACACTAAAACTCGGCTACATATACGCGTATATGTATTCATTTCTCGTGAAAAGTCTGCTCGCTTGTTTGCTTTGAAACTGCTTCCAAACGAGTGAGTGTATTATACACAAATAAATTCAAGGACGTGATCAATTATTAAAAAATTACTGCCTCCATTCCATCAAAGATCATTAAAAATCATGCACTCACCATATAAATTTTTCCATCTAAAATCACGTTTCGCATATCCAACTATACAGAATTATACTCTCCCGAAAAACTGCAGTAGTATAGACGACCGATTAGAAAAAGCTCTCGGTAGCATATCGATCTTTTTTTCTCCGAGAGAGCGAACAAACGCTCGCCGTTATCGTCTAACGACTTAATTTTCATTATCTACTGCGTATTGTAATCTGCACCTACGATTCCCTAATCATTAATAAAACATTTTATCAAGCAGCCCGCAGCCATCAGTGTATCTGCCGACGCTCAACTCGCGAGAGCCGAAAAACGATCGGCGCATTAATAGTTTTTCGCGCGCGAAGTTATAGCATACCGTGTGTCAACCGATTTTTTTTCTGCTCGGCTGCGTTTTATTTCTTTTTTCGGTGGTGTGTGTGTGTATCGATCGAAGAGACAGAGATGGAAAACAGGTGAAGCGTGTAATAAAGAAGAAATTCTGTTTGAAAACTGTATGTACATAGCTGTAGAGAGAGAGAGAGCTTGTGATTTTTTGTTTCGTGTAAAAATCGTGTATTCTAAGAGCGATTCATTTTTTTCAAATTTTAAGTATAATAATAAAAAACGATACGAAATAATAACAAGATTGCTCGATTTTTCATTATACCTTCACAACAATATCAGCACTCGCTATATTTCTAAAAATTATAATACGAGGTTTCATTAAAGTTAAAACGAGAGAACACACAGGTGTAACGAAATTTCACGCACGATCTTTTTTTTTCATTAATATTCGCGCGAACGTGTGGTGTGTTTGGACATTTAAACAAACAGCGCAGCCTAATATGAGTTTTTTTCCGTCGTATATAATATATAAAGTATAAGAGCTCCGGGCGAGACGAGTTAGGCTCGTAGTTGCTCGAATTTCGTTTTATAACGCGCGCCTGCACGAAAAGACACCTGTGTTTTTTACGAATGACTGTGTCCCGGGCCTACTGCATATATATGCTCAGCTTCCAGCTTAAATATTCCGGCTGAATAACGCTTTGTTCGTCGTGTGCGTCGCGCTCTCTCTCTCTTGACTATGTGTACTTTGGAGGTGGAAATTCAATGTACAGTATCGTGGATTATTTGATTCTATGAAAAAAAAATCGGTTAACCTAATAAAATCTAATAACGGCGAACACGTGCTCTTAATCTTAAGAAAGAAATCGGTAAATCTCTGAGATTCGACAGTGAAATATAACGCAAAAATTGTGAAGATCGGTAACCCAAAAACCGATCACATAACACAATAAATCGGCGTCGACTTACCTCGATTTTGTGATGTCCTTCTCCAAGGCTGTCTCTTATAACGATCGGTTGAGTAGTCGGAAAATCCTAGACGACGAAATTTTAATAGTTTCCGTCGCTGCCAGGGCTATACGGAGAGCTTTCGGGTACCGACGACGAACGCACGTATGTGTGGGCGCACTGCGATGCTTGACACAGGTGCGCGCCGGTACCAGATAGAGAGAGAGAAGAGGAAGACACCCACGCCGTCTAGCCGTCAGGCATCGAAACGAGAACATCGGCCGGGAATAATTGTGCATATACCCGTGTGTGGTATCGTGCGACAATTTTTTGTTGCTGCGTGTAGAACGATTTTTTTTAGGTTTGATTCAGTGCTGTATGATAAAAATTATTTTTGGTGCTGTTGTGATTTGTAAACTGCTGCAGTTTGATGAATGCGGTATATTATAACACGATAGAGTTGTGTCTGTGCGGAAGAAGCGGAAGAATTAAGATAATGGCGAAAATTATATTATTTTTATCAGAAAACTAATAAGTAAATTGGGTTTTATAATTTGCTTTGATAAGATACTGTACCTTTTATCAAATTTTCACGTCGCCTATTATTAGAACTTTGTTAAGATTGTTTGGCTTTGATATGATAAAACGAAAAATGCAACTGTATTTCTGATTTGAATAATTATCTGAATATACCGAATAACTGTTATCTGTGTGTCATAATTAGCGTTTCAGTGATTTACTTTAGCGTAATTCGATTAAATTTTATCTCATCTTTTCTTACATTTTATATATACTTTGATTGTAAAAAGCCCTCGAATAATTTCGTGTATGCATAACTATGTGACTGCATTTGTATAAGCGAGCTTAAAAGATTCATGATTAAGTATACTTTAAAAATAATTATATAAACTTTTGCGTTTCTATTTTATTTAGATTTAGATACAAAAACAAAAGTAATCTTTACTTATCGTGACCGAGAGTTAAATTGATTGACTGCGAGCAAATTATTATACTTGCGGGATTTTTAATAAAAATATATGTAAATTGTTATAATAATGTCTGAGCGATCAATATAATAAATTCATCATATATTGCAATATGACAAAAAAAACTATATAATATATTGATCTAATAATAATAACCCATTTTTTATTTCACACATCAATTCACCTTATATATTCTTAAATACAGCGAAGTAAAAAAATAATTTTGTAATAAAAGTACAAATTGCCGGCATGAATGTATCAATTTTCTAATCGTTTTTGTCGCAGCTTTTTATATATTATTTTATCTTCGAATTTTTAGTTTGCTTTATATTCAGTCCATGAACGGGGAATCAAGTAAAAAGAATACAAGGGAAAATCCTTTATTTCACCAGAATTACAAAAAGTATTACATTTATAATCAGTATTATAGGTTTATTTGGTCCCATATTCGGCATACTAATGACCAGTTACAATTGACTATGTGATGTATAACTTTATACTCAAAAAATATTGTATTTATTGTATAACTATAATTGTGAATAGAATAAATTCTAACGTTTATTGTATGTAATATAATACATAATTGTATATAATAATAATAAAGCAATATAAAGCTTGTTTTGTTGTCAACATAGTAATTGTAGATGCTTAGTTAAATTCATCAGTGAGGTTGCTAATATTATTATTTAATTGCTGGCGCAAAATGTCATAATATTGCCCATATGCACGCTTCAAATAATGAGTGTAACTTGAAGTGAAGACTCCTACTATCTCGCATGCTTCGATCAATTCATTATAAGTCACTTCGTGGCCAGAATTTGATTTCTTCTTCAATGTCAATACCTCAATTGCGATCTTTGATAGAAATCTCAACAACAAACTATTTAATAACGTTAAATAATCTCTCGAAAACTTCATATATGTAAGAAATTTGAATATAGGCTGGGGTGACTTAAGATGTTCAAAAATTAAGTTGTCTAAGTTTTCATGAATTGAATCTTTATCGCAAAAGCTGTATCTCAGTAGACAGTCTGTGATTATTACTTCTAAATTTTTGGTATTCGGTAAATAATTTCCATAATTCGCTTTTATATGTTGTGCTATAGCCGATGGAAATTGCTCAAAATATGTTGAATCTTTGCTTGTAGTCTCAAAAAGTAATTGATATCTACGCAGATGTTCTTCGGTTAACATTATTCTTTTATCGTTATGCGCGAAATTCATGCAAGTCGTCGTAACATGTACAAGAAACTCATTCGCTATGTCATCCATTAGCTTACCGCAAAATACGCCAAATTTAAACTTTTCATTTTTACGCAAATTTAATCCGGTGGATTCTTGAAACATTTTATCGTTAAAAGCTTTCTCAAGCATCTTGAAATATTTATTATTAAATCTTACTAAATCTGGCATCAAATTGAACGTTTCTCTGTGTTTTCTTATAGTTTCCAAACGCGTTCTGATAAGCCTGTACTCGTCCTTTTTATATAATTCTTTCAACAATACTTTCTGATCTCTTTTATTCAATGTTTTATTATTTATTATTTTTTCTTGTTCTTTGAAAGCTTTATTGCTTTGGGCATAAGCATTTGCCTGATATTTCCATAGATTTAGCTGACAATCTTTGCATATAGAAGCTGCGTTCGGATTTACATTAAAGCAATGTTTTATTTGATTTAATTCATCACCTGAATAAATATTTGCCATATAATAACGCTTCATTGGCGCATTGTCATCAACTGCATCAGTATTACGAGATCTGGAAATTTTCTTCTTCTCTCTCAAGTTTTTATGATTAACATTTTCAGCCGCTTTATTTGGTTTCTTAAGCCATAATTGAATTTTTTTATATTCTTTCTCAAACAATTTAAATGATTCACTGCCAAATAGATTTATTGGCTTTCGAAGAACCGAGCGTATATTATTTAATACGGTTTCGCTATTTTCATGTAGACAAGATATCATAGGATCTGCTGTTTTATTACTGGAACGGCTATCAACTCCTGTCAAGAAAATAAAGACAATCGTTACTTAGATTAATCGACTTGTTATTTCTATAAAAAAAACTTATTATGCTTTAGTCTAATTATAAGGCAGTTCGAAAGCTGATTAAAAATTTAAGTTTGAGACACAATATTACGAAAAATCCACTGATTTGCTTACAACTAATAATATAAATCAAGACTGGATTAACCACGACATAACTGTCCTCCGTTATGCAATTATTCATCATGTTAAAATTAAATAATCACACCAAATTCGAATTTTTATTCGGCTTTCGGATCCTCTCAATATAATGAATAAAATCAATTTATACATACTATCTATTGGTACAATCTCCAAGAAATTTGGATTAGACTCAGCAATTGGGCTACTCGGAGAGTTGTCACTTAATAATGGGGCTGCAAACGTAATTAAAACAATAATACATTCTCGGTATTATTAATATTAGTTCAAAAAAAAAATTATAATTGTTCTATACATACCATATACGGGTGCTCTCCCGGTATAATCATTGGGATTGGACAAAGTTATTTGACTGCTAGGACTGCGAGGATCCCAACTTAATGATGAGGCTACAGAAATAAAATTATGCTTTTTGAACTCAATATTTTTATATAAAAAATATGGCATTATTGTTACAAAGTAAAAACATACCATCGTCTAGTACAGATTCGGCAAATGTAACTGTTCTTGCAGGCGCTACATTAATGCTGGCCGACTTCTTTGGGCGACCCTTGCCTTCAGCTGACTCGAAATTTTCCACTAGCTTTTCAGGATGATGATCCAATACGTGAGTAATGAAGTAGGATTCATTGCTATATTTTTTACTACATGTTTTGCACTGTAATTTACCCACTGTTGTGGATGCTAATTTCTTGCTAATATACTTCCTAATTTTTTTACAGTAGTTTATTTGTTTTTCGAGATCCTGGATGCTTTCTTCTAGTTGCTTCGTATATTTATTACATGGAGTATCTTCGTGTTTATTATACGATTTCCTACATTTCTTTAATTCCTTCTCTTTACTTCTTAGAGTCTCGGATTTTAAAAACGTTTTTAAGTTTTTAAGAGTATCAAAAAAAAAATTTTTCGACTTAGGTATTATCTCACGACGAAATTTAACTTTACTACTATCTTTCGATTGTGTTGGCGTTTGTTTGTTTTTTGCTGGTTGGTTTTCGACTCGCTCGACCTGTTCGTGTCGTCTTTTTTTTAAAGGTACATTATTGTTTTGTGTCACTTGATTCAATACAGCTGGACGTGTTTCTGATATAGCCATTAGGTGTACCTCACAGTCTTGAGGTAATACCGCTATATTTTCTGGACGTTTCAACCCTTTGGTATTATCGTTCTTTCTAGGTATTTGGATTATAGGTTTTGATGAGCTAGCCGTACTATTTCTATAGAGTTTAGGCGGAATCGTTGGTGACGGTGTAGAATCTGTAACATAATTTTTGATGTATTGTATATGTAACGATAATTAGCTATATTAGACATTATTAAGAATACATTTGATTAATTTCATTTGAAACATTTGAAAAAATTAATTTTATTAATATTAATTAACCTGCTCTGACTGGTAATGAATTTCGGTCCACAATATTAAACTTCACAAGTTCATTTTTGGGTCCATTAATTTCGCCTTGATATCCCATTTTTTTTCTGAAAAAAATACTGCCTACATATTTTAATACCCCCTCCTGGAAAAAAACTATAACCGCATGGGGAAAAATGTTAGGTAAGCGTATAGAAATGCTCGAAATGCGCACACCGTTCCATCTTTCTTTAAATTTGCCAGCATGAAATATATACTTAGTCTCTTAATATATCGAACAGAGTGCGCAGTATTTACTGAAAATATACCGACGTGACAAAGGCGCAATAAATGTATCCTCAATGACAGAATTTTAAGAATGTAATGTGTGAGCATCAAGCTATATCATCATTAGTAAACCAAGGTAATCGGAAATAAAACATGATTTTAAAAAATACAAAAGAATGAATTCAATTATGTAAATACAGCTTTAATTAACACTATAATAATACGTTTTCGCGCTATATGAAATTCGAGATAACATCAGCAATATAATCTACTTCATAAAATCAAATTTAAAATAAAAGTTTTTTTTTCTGATGGACTTCGAGATTATTGCTGATGCGCAAAAATGCTTATTTATCAGAATTATATCTACGTACTGAAAAAAACTCTACAGCGATAAGACAAGGAACTTGAAAGGAGCTCCCCGTTTTCTGACGTTGCCGCTTCCCCGCCTGCACACACTTGCAATGCACACTACTACACCTTTGCGGCAACCTATAATAAGTTATAATAAGTTATAGGTTATATCCTTTGAAATTTTCTGGTATATAATTAATAAAGCCTAAATTCTAATAACTGGCCAATTAGTCGGCGATATTCTGAATGTTGATATTTATTATAAAACTAACGCGAGTTATACGAACACTTTTTCAAATTGCAAATGTGATCCTTCTTATCAGACGCTAAAACAGGTACTGACAGGCACAGAAAGTGACGGAAGCTACATAAAACGGGCGGTAACTACGCCATCTATATTTTATCGTACATAAGTAGCTTTACATGTATTGCACAAGTATAAGGAAGCATTGCAATAATTTCTTTGTGTGTGTGTGGGGGGGGGGAGCAGGAAAAGGAATGAGTCAAAGACGCGCACAAGAGATATAGAAAATGATAAATAAATCTAGAAAAATATATTCAATACGTTGAGCATCGCGTACAAAACAAATAAAACAAACGGCTTTTTTTAAATTTAGTTTAGGAAAATACTAAATTTGTTGATTATTTCATTTGAGAGGTAAAGACACTATACAAAGTTATCTAGTAAAATAAGCGACTATATCATGAAAATGATTTGTACAAAATCTTGAAGTCTGCATCTATTTTTTAGGCTATAATTGCTTATACTTTACGTACTTTTTATCACAAATTTATGAAGCTGAAAAATGGATTTCTTTTATGAACAAACTCGAGCAACAAACTTCAATATACACTTCGACACCAACAGTGTTAACAAAATTTCAACTGCATTGAGTTTTAGCTGGACGACTACTTTTATAAGGCTATCACTGATATTCGACACACTTTGAAGATGAAATTACTCACAATTATTTTAGTAACTGAATGATAAGACTGTTATTAATATATAATCTATTACAAAAAATCATTCGAAACTTAGATTTTCGTTACAACGATGATGTTATATACTGCTTCGTTGCGGCATTGAATATCTAGTACCTCTCGGCGCGAAAAGAGCGCGAGAATATGCGTTGTAAGTTCTTTGTTTTTTAGTGTTGAGGAGGGGGTGAAGGTATACGACGAGTGTGTGGTGAAGAGAGACAGAATTAGAAATATATCTCTCTCTCTCTCTCTTTCTCTGTTCCATTGCGGCTTTCACAGCGCGTGTGCTTTTTTTGCTGAATTGACAGTGGATGCGGTTCGAACATCCTGTTTGAACAGATCTTTGCTATGGCGCGAATTTCAAAATTAGAATTTTACTTAGAAATTCTATAAACTTGTTCTCTATCATAATTTTTTTGTTTTTAATTTAATATTTGATTTATGATTTTCTTTTTTAATCGTGTAAGTAGAATTTGATATTTCTTTGCCAATTATTACTCTTACAAAAATTTTGAAGACGTCAAATTTTTAAATAAAATTTATTTGTCTACATGGTAATATTAGAGCCTGTTAAATACTTATGTTGTAGTAGATACTCATTGAGATATTTTTTTATTATTATTTATCTCAGTATATATATTTATGTAAACTTGTTTTTCGTATGTCTACAATTTTATATAAATTCTTAAATATATAATTTTTTTATAACTTCCTTTTAAAGCTAACGTAATGAGTGTTGCTGATGCGTTATCTACACATTAGAGATTACCTATACAGGTATAACTACCGCGTTCAAGTCGAGACACGTTAAGACTGTCATATGGATACATATCGCACCCCCCCCCCTCTCTCTTATATCTTCGTTTTTACAAAATCAAATTTAAGAAAAATTACATTTTGTTTTAGCATTTCAGGTTATTGTTGTTTCATTCAAATCTTTATTTACAGAATTATACATACTTTTCACAGACTTTCCATATGCGCCGATCATAAAGGAGACTTCTTGTGTCCCCGATCTCCTGAGTTATCTCCTATCCGTATTTACAAATACTAGTGGCCTGCAAGGTGAACTTTTACTATAAACTGTTTATTAGACTGCAGATCGAGACCAAGTAGTTTGTAATTCACTGGATTGCATTGTCTATGATTAAATACTCATGCCTTTCGAACAATTACGCGTTAATAAATACTGCAAAATCTCAGGTGAGATCTCATGAAATATTATTTTTTTAGTATTTGGTGACTTGGTAATGCATCGGCTGTTTGGGTTTTCCCCGCTATACTATATATACTAAAGCTATATTTCAAAATAATTAACGCTTAGATTTTAGAAAATATTTCAAGAAATACAAAAATCCATACATTATGATATAGAGTTTGTTTAATGTACCAATAAATAAATTTTTTATCGAACTTCTATCATTCCAAAATCAGATATCATCGATTGAAAAAAATAACAGTTAGTACATTCTATTTTTTTTTTTTTTTTAATATTTTCATTCGATTTGCACTTTTAACCACTCATTTTTAACGTTTAACAATTATAAATGTGAATAAAAGTTTTTCTGATAGCAGACCTGTCTAATCCAGCGAGCGCTCAACACAACACAATATTTGTAACATTGCTTGATTAAATCTATTCGTTCCTTTTTAATTACTCATGTACTCTTTTCATCTGCGCAAACCTGAACCTCTCTGAGAGACATCGAACCTAAAACTTGCTCTTCTTGGTGCCGAGACTCATTGTTAGATTTATCTGTTACGCTAAGAAGTAAATCCGTAATTGTTTTGAAATTACCATTTTCTGATTCTTGAGCTAATTTTTCCTGAACTAAATCTAAAGGAGTTTTTTCATTACTATCTTGATTATTAGGATCTGCGCCGTTATCTAGTAATATTTGTACAATTTCGAAATGACCAAATTGAGCAGCATAATGTAAAGGCATATAGCAGTTTTTACCAGGAAAATTAGGATATGCCTCATTTTTTAGGAGAAAATTAGTAATCTCTACATAACCTTTCCAAGCAGCATAGTGTAGTGGCCTACCACCATCAGTACCTTGAGCATTAACAACTGCACCTTTGCTTAGGCAGTCTTTAGTTTTTTGTAGATCACCTTTTTTTACCTGAATAAATAGTTCCTTGGTCGACGCCAGAATATTTTTAATTGAATCACTAGCAGCATAATATAGAGGAGTTTTTCCATGGTTATTTTTAACGTTAATGTGTGCTCCATTCTCTAATAAAACTTTCATAACGTCCGTGTGACCACTTTCTGCTGTATAATGCAAAGGAGTACTACCATACTTGTCAATAACATTTATATTTGCTTCTTTATTTAGTAAAATCTTAACAACATTCTTGTGGCCATTTTTGGCTGCAGAATGTAACGGTGTAACCCCTTTACTCGTTCCAATATCAACCCTAGCGCCATTACTCAATAGAACATTGACAATCTCTAAATTTCCCTTATCCGCAGCTACATTAAGTGGTGTTCTTTTATTTTCATCAACAGCGTTAATCTCAACTTCCTCTTGTTTTATAAGAAACTCTACAATATGAACATTACCGTGATAAGAAGCTAAATGTAGAGGTGTAGCTTTAAACTTATCAACAGCATTAACATTATAACCCGTTTTTATATAATATTCAACTGCATCCACGCAATCATTTATAGCAGCCCAGTGTAAAGGATCATTCACGCCAAACTTTTTTAATAATAATTCAACAATTTTCATATTACTTCTATCTATAGCTAAGTTTAACGGCATCATATTATGATCATTACTAAGATCAATTTCTGCTCCACTGTTTAATAGAACCTCAGCAGCCTTCTCGTGACCAGCTACAGCTGCATAGTGTAGCGGTGTACTCTTCTCTAAATCAGCAGCATTAACGTTAGCATTGTTATTCAATAGAATCTTGATAACCTCAACGTGATCACCTCGAACTGCAGAGTGTAATGGCGTCACTCTTTTTTTAGTTCCATAATTCACATTAGCCCCGTACTCTAATAAAATACTAACTATTTTTACATCACCTCTACTAGCAGCTAAATTTAATGATGTTCTGCCAAGCTCGTCAACAGCATCCACTTTAGCCCCATTCTCTAATAAAATAATAACATTTTTTACGTCATTATCTGCAGCTGAGAATAATGATGTTCTGCCACATTTATCGACAGAATCAATATCAACTTTGCTATTTAACAAAATCTCATTTATCTGATAACATCCTCTGTTAGCTGCAACGTGTAATGCTGTCGTATTATCCTCGGTAACTGCATTAACAACTTCACTTAATTTATCAGGAAATTCTTCTTTCACATAATTCAATAAAATTTCAACAGCCCGATACTGACCATTGTAAACTGCAAAGTGTAGTGGTGTTGCATTATTATCGTTACCAGGATTAACTTCTGCTCCACTATGTAACAAAACCTCAACAATCTCTGCATAACCTTTCAAAGTTGCAAAGTGTAGTGGTGTATTCTTCTGACTGTCAGCTACATTAACATTGGCTCCATTCTTTAATAAAATCTTAATAAAATCATTGCGATCCTCTAAACTTGCATAATGTAGTGGTCTACGCTTGTAATTGTCTAACGCATCAACATTAGCACCTTTTTCTACAAGAAATTTAATAACACTTAAATTACCACTTAAAATGGCAAAATGTAGAGGAGTACTATCATAATTATCTAGAATATTTAGGCTGGCCTTATTATCCAATAAAATTTTAACTATATTTTTGTAGCCTTTATATGCAGCAGCATATAATGGTGTCCTTTTATTTTTATCAGAAACATTAACAATGTTTTTACCTTTTTCTCCTTCTAACAAAGTATTTACAACTTTTATGTGGCCTGCTTGGGCAGCTAAGTACAGAGCAGTTTTATCATCTTTATTTTTAGCATCAATCTTCGCGCCTTGCTTCAGTAAAAATTTAACAACCTCATTATAGCCAAATTTGGCTGCGTAGTGTAGCGCTGTATTGTACTTATTGTCAGGAGCATTAATGACAGCACCATTTTTTACAAGAAATTCAATAACATTTAAATGGCCATACATAGCAGCATAATGTAAAGGTCTCATATCATCATTATCATGAACATTAACTTGAGCTTTTTTTCCTACAATATATTCAGCAGCACTCAAGTAACCGACGGTAGCAACTCTATGTAGCAGTGTTCTGCCATTGCTTTCGGGAGTATTCAGATCAACCCCCATATCTACTAGATATCCTAATATATTCATATCACTGTATTTATCAAGTCCCCAATGATGTAAAGGTATGCAACCATTTATGTCGCGAGCATTAAGATAAGCACTTTTATCTGTGGATACAGATACAAGATACGCGATAACCTTTAAGCTATTTTGTTGAACAGCATGATGTAGAGGAGTTTTACTATAGTTATCAAGAGCATTAATATTAGATCTTCCCATTCTAATAAGACATTTAACAACATCTAAGTGATCAGTAGCATAATGTAGAGGGATCGCACCATACTTGCTTTTAATATCAACTTTTGCACCTTTGTTGAGTAACTGTTCTGTAATCTTGCAGTTCATTAAGTGAGTAGAAAAGTGCAATGGTGTACCATCATTCGCATCTTTTGCGTTAACATTGGCCCCACTATTTAATAAAACCTCAACAATCTGATCATGACCAATCAAAGCTGCTACATGTAGTGGTGTATCTTTATTTTTATTAGCAGAATTAACATTAGCCCCATTATTTAATAAAGTCTCACAAATATCTTTGTTACCACTGCATGCAGCAACAAATAGTGGTGTTCCCTTTTCATAATCTGGAAAATCTATCATTGCACCTTTTCCAAGCAAATATTCAATAATTTCAGCCTTATTAAGGCCTTCTTTAAGGCTGGCTGAGTGCAATGGTGTAAAACCATACTTATCTTTAGCATTAATACTGGCACCTTTATTTTCTGTAAGAAATTTTATAGTATCCAAATTACCACTCCATGCAGCGCAATGTAACGATATCGAACCATTTCTATCTTCAGAGTTCATATCTGCACCATGACTTAATAAAATTTCAACAACTTTCTTACAACCATTTAGAGCTGCTATGTGTAACGGTGTGAAACCATCCTTATTTTTAACGTTAACACTGGCTCTACTATTTAATAGAACCTCAACAACTTGATCATTACTAATCGTAACTGCAAAATGTAGTGGTGTATTTTTATCTTCATTAATAGAATTAATATTTGCCCCATTATTTAATACAGTCTTAACAATGTCCCTGTGATTCTCACTTATAGCAACATGTAATGGCGTCCACATTTTACTATCTCTAGCATTAACTTCATCTCCTCTTTTAAGGCAATTTTCAAGCCCTTGCTTGTCATTTTGCTTTACAGTATTAAATAATTCTTTTTGAGAATTAAGCAGGTGTAAATTTTTATCATAATGACTAGCAACATCTGTCTTAACGATAAGGCTTTTACATTTTCCTTTATTGCTCAACATATTTTTCAAATAATTTATCCAGTAATCTGATTGTTGCAATATAATGATTGATCCTGTATGCTGTTGTAACTCAGTTGGTAATTCTTCTTTACATAATTTATCTATTTTATCATTAACTTTATTAATTAGATATTCCTTCATTTTACTATCCTTAAGAAGATTCCTTAGCGCAATTATCGATTCGCCTTCTTCAGCGAATATTAAGGCATTAGAGATAACGGCTATCAATGGATCAAAAGGTAATGAATCAATTAGAGCATCTCCGTGTGCTAAATAATTACGTAAGGAAACCCCTATTAGAAATGGAAAATCTCCATTTAAAGATAGAAATTCTTTCTCTAAACATCTTAAAGGAGACTGATCTATATTTGAAGATATATCAGTTAAATCAAGAAGAAGCATTTCTACCTCCGCCTGCAACATTTTATCATGTTTATAGTATGATATCAATGCATGTTTTGAACCACAATTAACATTTTCCAATCTTTTTTTCAATAGACTTAACTTCTCACTAAAATAATCTTCAAGAATTTTAATTTTTTTATCTTTAAATATTTTCTTTAATAGGGTTTGAATATGTGACTCTAATTGAAGTGATTCAGAGAGTTTGTTAAAAGAATTATACATCTCATTTATAGTTGTTTCTTTTTTTGCAACGGCTTTGATAAAAGCACCATAACTATCATTTAATGATTCTACTGCAAGAATAGCTTTACTTAAAGAGCTATAGAGCTTATTTAGTTCTTCTTTATTTGTAGGTGTTGTGTATAACTTGTCAACTAATTTCCTATATTCTATTTCTGTTATCTCACTATTACTTTCAAAAAAATCAATTAATTTTTGTTTTGCCTCATGAGCCTGTTTTTTATCTTCTAGTTTTTCAATTAATTCCTTATACTCTGCATCTGTTAATTGAACTTTAATATTATTAATAGTATAGTTCAATAGCGATTCAGGATTATAATCTCTATCTTTATGAACTAGCTTTTTTTCATCAAAAATACTTCTTACAAATTGTTCGTGATTAAATTTTAACTGAAGTGACTTGAGAAGTTTATTGAGGTCCTGTTTTCCTTCTAAGAAATTTCCGTAGTGATCTTGTGATTTTTTCATCAGTTTTTTACCCTGATGACGCTTTCCTTTGAAGTCGAAATAATTAAGTAGTTCTGTTTTTTTGTCTTCTGTTTCATCTAATACCTCAATTAAAAGATTGTATTCTTGTTGTGTTAACTTATTCTTATCTTCAAAATGACCAATTAATTTCAGTTTTGTTCTATGAATTTGCTTCCGATTTTCTAATGCTGATTCCAGCTTTTGATAATTTTCTTCGTTCTTTACTTTACTTTTAAATGTGCTCAAAACATCATCTAGTTCACTTTCCACCCTATACTCTTGAATGGAAGTATTAATTTCTAATGAATCTAATTTTTCTTTAAATGCCTCAATTTCATTAGTTCCAATACTTTCTAAATGAATAATGTGACCAATCTCAGAAGCTAAGCTTCGAATTGTTTCATATATATTATGTTGTTTAATATTATTAGAAATTTCTTCAATTAAATCCATAATTACCCAAATATTTGCACTTGGCTTTTTTGATCTAATCAATTTTAAAAAATAATGATATAGTTTTTTAGTTTCTTTAAAATAATTGTCACTATCCTTATCCGCGTTCCATTTGGTAAGAAAGACTAACCCTTTGATAGTTTCTAATTGTTCCTCATAGCAAGTTCGTATATCTCTTATTTTATTTCTTTCTGATTCAATGATGCTTTCAATTTTGGTAAATAAATTTTCATTGTTATCTTCTCCTTCCAAGTTTATAGTATAAAGAGGTTTGATATTCTGATTGTTATGTTCTACATTAGAGTTAATAATTTGACGCATACCTCTAACCAGATTCTCAATTTTGTTTAATGAATCTGTGTCATGTGTCTTAATATCGACTAATTTAGTTTTTTCTAAATCGACTTTGTTAAGAAATTCATCACTTAACTTTTTAAGTCTTTTAGACTCATACTTACTAGTAATTTCTTCACACTGCTTTTCAAATTGTCTAATTTTAACATCGTAAAAAACTTGAATAATAATATCTTGCATTTTTCTGAGATCACCTTGAATCTTAGTAAAAAAACCTTCTTCTTTTTCAATACTATTTCTTGAAAACAATCTATCAAAATTGTCATTATGCGATAACAAGTTTCGCAGCGGCGGTGCTATTTCTATTACAGTAGCCACCTGCATCTGAATTAAAATTTCTTCTATGCGGTTAGATAAATGTGGTGATTGTGGACTATCCTTTAGATACTCACCAATTACCTGCAAAGCCCTTTGAATAATCAACCGACCTGATTGTTCTTCTGGATTCACTGAGAGCGCTAATCCTATATAATGAAGCATTTTATTTAAAGAATATGGATCTTTTATTAACTCGTAGTCAGTATATAAAGATTCAAAACCAGAAACCTTTTCACGATTTCTTGGAATACCCCTATCAATATATTTTTTTATTTCATTCTTGATTCCATTTATATTGTCATTTAAATTATTGTTCCAATTAAAAACTCTTCTAAGCCTATCAGCAAAGTTAATTAAATGCCCTTGTAAATTTTTCCTTTCTAACGTAGAAAGGAAGACAAAACGAGATAAACAAAACTCTATCTCTTCCCATGGCAGTTGGTTATAAGTTGACTTCAATTGTCGTTTTATTATTCGAATATTTTGTGCAATAAATCGTGCAATAAATGAAGTCTTTAAAAGATCTATATCTACTTCTTCTTTGAGCGATTCTGTAAAGTTATTTACAGCAATAAAGATCATGTTTATTCGTTTATAAATAACATCAATTTTTTCAAAAGAAGTATCTCGAGCATTTTCATCAGCTGTTATTGATAAATTATTTGTATTGATAATACTACGAAAGAAACGTTCTCTTATTAATCTATCTTCAACAAAAATTTGCATTGTCTCCGATATTTCTACATTTCTTAATTTTAACTCTTCGTAATCTTGAAATAATAGATCATCTAGTTTCGTTGAGCATAAATCATGAACAAAATTATCAGACCTTATCAGTATTTTAAGTAAATCAACATTATTTGATCGTATGGCATAATATAATGCGGTATGCCCTTCTTCATCTACATCAACTATTCTTATTTGATTACGTCCTATAACAGTAGACAAGTTATCTAGAACTTTTATTCCTTTATTAAATATGTAGTCCAGAACTTCAGGTTTATTGTGCTTACATGCTAAAATAATTAGATTAGTACTTTTCACGGGGTTGTTATCATTGTTGTAAAATGTTTCTAAAAGTGCCTTCTTTTTTTCTATACTATTTAAATAACTAATTAATGTATCTAACTTTTTAAGCCTCTCGACATCACTTATCTGTACTGCCTCTCCAATTTTAATAAATATCCCTAGATAAAGAGTTTTCTTTTTTTCAGCATTGAATGCTTTATAGATTCTATTCAATATCTCGGGCTGATTGGTTATCGACATAAATTTCTCTACTATAGCTATCTGCTGAGTTTGCTGTTGAAGTACAGCTTGTTGGTGTAATATTTCTTCTCTATCAGTTTCTACCTCCTCACACTGACCAGGCATGTTGATCATAATTATCAAAGCGTTTAATTAAAGCACCCTAAGGAAACTCTCCTCCGTTCCTTGTATACGCGATCTAAAACCGAAAGAAATCGATTATCATAGTTGACGAGATTTTAAAATCAACAATTATAGATGCGTTTATAAATAATTCATTATTATTTAAATATTAACTTCCTTCGAGGATATAAAAAAGATATTCATTTTTTAAACATAAGTGCATGCGTTAAGACAAAAAGTTGAAATTAAATGTCAATTTTAATGCTAAATTTCGTGCTTATAAATCAGACTAAGTAGATGAAAACGCCCGATTCGCACGCTTTGCCGTACAATCCGTTCGCGGCGAGAAGGCCAAATTCTAATTTCTAGGACCGCTGCCTTGCCATCTCTTCGTTAGTAAAATAAACTGCGACGCGTTTAGCACTGCGATTCCGATCTCCGAACTTACCGCTCGTAATCTCAATCCTTGACCTTGAGATAGCCGGCGCTTCCTGGTTGTCCGTGCTCTGGTGTGGTGTCCAGGTCTTGGAGTCCACTCGTTTTCCCAGGGATGCTGTTCTTGTGCCTCAACCAGGACGCTTCCTCGATATCGCTACGTCAAGCTTACACAAAGTACAAACACTTGCACACTACAGTATACACGAGTAGCCACAGCTCACAGCTCGCATCGGCCAGTGATGTCACACCGTCTACCTCCTCTCGCGCTCAGGCCGGTTTCGCGCGCTGTCTCTCTCTCTCTCTCTCTCTCTCCGTTTATCGCACAGACTTATAGAATATTTATAGTTTATCGCTACAACGCCTTGCAGCTCGCGTCGTCTGTTGCGCTCACGTCGTTTCATTCCCTCTCTCTCTCTCTCTCTCTCTCTCTCTTTCTCTTTTGCGCGCGCGATCGCAGCCCGTTTCAGGATCTATAGAACTATATTACCTGCTGCTGATAATTCTGAATGGATGCGAAACGTCGTATACGGCAGCGCGCGTTTTGAGTTTGGAGATTTAAAGGAATCGAGAGTAAGCATGTCGGCTCCAACAGTAGATGTGGCTGATGTAGTCATATGGGCTCATACCCACAAAATCTAACCCTAGAGTATTGCAAAGAATAAAAAATTGCAATTAAGGAATCTAATGACTTTTCATCAAATGCATAACGTAAAAAAGTTAACTAAACTCTTAATAGTATTTAATTATTTATTTTTACATGTTACAAATTTGCTTTACTAATATACAATAAAACGCATTAAATCTATCTTAATTTATGGTATATGTTTTTTTGTATGAATTCCATCACTATTAAGAACGAAATCCTTGCGTATTATCTTGTCAACCGTTTTTCTATAATACTGCATGTATGCCTTTTTAAGATAATGTATATAACTGGAACCGAAAACCCCTACAATCTCGCAAGCTTCTATCAATTCTTCAAAGGTCACAAATCCATAGCTTTCCTTTTCCTTTTTCAATTTCAGCACCTGCACCGAGAGCTGGAATAAAAACTCTAACAATAATTCTCTTATCTTTTCCAAATAAGGTTTAGTGAATCTCATATACATTAGAAATTTAAATATCGGCTGTGGTGACTTAAGATGCTCAAAAATAAGATCGTCTAAATTTTCGTGCATCGTATTCTCATCACTAAAACAATGACGCAATAAACAATCTATGATTATTACTTCTAAAGCATTAATCGAAGGTAAAAAAGTTAAATAGTTTTTCTTAAAAAAGTCTTGTATATCCTTTGAACAAGGGTCGAGGTACGTCGCATCCTTGTTCGTCATTTGAAAAAATGCTTGATATTGAATGAGTACTTCTTTGGTCAACCTTATTTTATGCGCGTGATATAGAAAATTCATGCAGATTACAGTAACTTGCACAAGAAATTCATTAACAATATCATCCATCAACTTAGAGCAATAAACGCCAAATTTGTATTCAGAGTGGTTAGATCGATCTAATTGAATAAATTCTTGAATTTTCGAATCATTAAAAGCTTTCTGAAGTAGCAAGAAATAATTTTCATTGTATTTTACCATTTCAGGAATTAGATTGAAAGGACCTCTTTTCTCGTTTACTCTTTTTAAGCGATCTCTTATCAGACTATATTCATCTTTTGTACTGACCAATTCTTTGATCTTTCTTTTTTTCTCTTGCTTGCTCAACGAGCTATTTTTTGCTATTTTCTCATGCTCATCATAGGCAGCTTTACTCACAGCATACTGCTTTGCTTGAAATTCAACTAATTTGATTATGCAACTCTTGCAAAGATCACCGGTATTTTTACAATGGTTAATTTGCTGTAACTCGGCTTTCGTATAATTTAAATCTAAGTAGTATTTTTTTACTTGGGCACTGCCATCATGTAAAGTTACATTATTGCGTTTAGCTATTTCCTGAGAAACGAAATTTTTCGTTTTATTTGTATTAATAGTAAAACTATTGGATCTGTTCTTTTTAATGAAATTTCTTATCATTTTTTCATTTTGCTCAAATAATTCAAAGGACTTATGCCCAAGAAAGTCAACTGATTTTCGCGGAGCTAATTTTATAATAATTCTTTTCCAAAATGGATTGTCCTGTCCAATTTCACCAATAGTTTGTAAGTATGTACACGGATTTGTAGTATTGGTCGGTATAGACTCAGTTGGTGCATTTCCCATTAGGTTGGGTCCACTTGAAACGGGAATGTTTTCTCCTAATACTGGATCTGTTTCAGTTTGTACTAGACTATTGTTGTCTCCCTGGATATTGAGTTCTGCAAGTAAATTAGAACATTTAAAGTAAAGTAATTTGAAGATGAATTATATCAATTAATTAATTACCAGCGCCCAGTTCTCTGTGCGGCAATACATTGTCATTCAGTAAAGTAAGTTGGCTGTGAATGCTATGAGAGTGAGATGTCAACGAAGATCCTGCCAGCAAAGAAATGAATATTTGATTGTAAATTTTTCAATAATTTACACAATATTTAAGTACTGCTAATTAAGAAACTAACTTTCATCACGCTGATCGATTACTGTACTTGCTGCATCATTTATTTGAACAGGTTTATATTCTTCGCAGATTTCCGGATGACAAGCTAATATATGATTAACAATAGTTCCTGGTTTTTCATATCCTTTCCTACATTTTTTACAGGTGTATTTTCCTAACATTATAATTGATTTGGTCTCACAAATATCTAACCGGATACGTTCTGATCGTTCTATGTCTTGCTTAAGTATATTTATTTGTTTTTTCAATTCTTGCATAGGTTCAGAGTACGTTATACCGTCCACATTATTACGATACTCTGACTCTGATTCTTTGAGTTTGTTTTTTCTGAACTTAATATTGGCCAGCTTTAAAGACTCGAAAAACTCTTTATCATTAGTTTTAGTAGGTTTTCTTGGGAAAGTATGAATCCCATTAGTTTGCTGTTCTCTTTCTAATCCACGAGCTAAATGATAGCAAAATGAATGTGAATTATTATATTACAGAAAGGAAAATTATTATTAAAGGTTACTTTTATTTACAGTGCCATAGCTAACTTACGAGTATTTGCGACTTTTGGTGGTACCTCTGGAGCAGTACGAATAGTCAAGTTTGTTGATGTAATTTTGTTGGTAATCGGTGCAACGACATGGATATTGTTATGTAATTGTGTCTCTTGGATAGTATGTATACGATTATTATTAAAATAAAATAACAAAATCGTAAGTATAACTTCATGCCATCTTTAAAATTTACTTTTTGCAAAAACTTACCGATACTTTCTTGAGGTTTTCTTATCTTTTCTTCGATTATGTATACATCGCTTGTATTGTCAACTTTTTCAAGACGTTGTCTTTTATGTGACGAGGCGTTTTTATATGCTGCTTCGTGTTTAATTGCTACTTCAGTTGTTTTCGAACTTGGATGTGACTGGTTAATGTACTGAACGTTTGGCTGCATTCCTCCAGTAATCGAACGCTTTGAGAATTTATTAGGACGTTGAGAGAGTTCTAATTCGGATTCCGACGTTAATGCATATACGTTTCTGCCAAAATATTGGATGTTCTTGATCTGTGGCTTAGAAGGAGTGCCTGGTGATTTAGAAACGGATATTGTAGTATGAGGCAGTCCTGAAATATATAAATTTGTCGTGGTTAATATAAAAAAAGACTCAAAGAACGTTTAACAATATGTGTACAATTTTCAAAACAATTGAAAGAATTGATCAAACCTAATTTTGCTAAAGATAAATGAGGACGATTCAGTATATCCTGCAATTGATTCATATTTTCTTGACAATCCTTATACGATCCCATTTTTCTATAAAGTAAAATGATGTAATTTGAAATTTAAATTAATGTTATATAAATAAATTTAGTTGCAGAAGGAGTACCTTTCAAAGCTATCGTTGATATTGATTATAATCTGTGCACTTTGAAGACGAGATTACGCCCAATTATCCCAGTATAACTGATAAGACCGTTAGTCCACAATTTATTGCCAAAAAAAATCATCCGAAATTTATAGATATTCTTTATGATGCCGATGATATTACACCCGGCTTTGTTGCGGCTTCAATAACGCGTGTGCAGCGTCTCTGCGCGAGAACTCTACTTCAAGCGCGCGAATATGCGTTGTAGAAGCTCTGCTGGTGTTAAAGTGGGGGAAGGTATGTATAGCGAGCGTGTGCTGAAGAGAGATAGAGTTGGAAAAACCCAGTATATTGGCTTATGTCTGTCTCGCTCTCGTCCGTTGCCGCTTGACAGCAGCGTATGCTTTTTTTGCTCAGAATGCATCATTGGGTGCGGCTGGAACTTCCTGTTTCTACAACAGATCTTCGCTGTGGCGCGAATTTCAAAATGGGAATTATGTTCGATTAGAAATTCAATATAGATTTGTAATACAAAAGAACTATTTCCTTACTGAATTTATGATTTTTTTTTTAAATCGTGTGTATATAGAGAATATTCGATATTTATATTCAAATTTACGAAAAACCAATTTGAAATCCGTTATATATTACAACAATACATAATTCAATAAAGTTATTATTTCGTAATCTGGCAAGCTTTGCCTACTTCTTAAAATTAAGACGATCGAATATAAAATATATAAATAAAATCTAAATTTTTTATTTAGACCTTTTTATTCATAAAGGTTTTACACAGTTGATTCAGAAGGGAATGTCAGAGCCACGCCGATCGGTTGTGAATTTCTTGACCTCAACACCAAAATATTACTTTTCAATCATAAATAAAAAAAATGCGCAATCGTAAAGTAAAAATGTGCTATATGAATACGAATTCTTGTTATAATGAAGAATGTTTAGAAACGTTAATTCTTAATTAACACAAACAATGAGGAGTATAGGAGCTGAAAGGTGAGAACGGCAATTGATCGATGATACTGCAAGATGACAGTTATTATATCAAACATTTTGATCACTAAAAATGTTATAGATATACGGATTCTTTACATAATTATAAATCATTATCAACTTAGTATCAAAGAATTGGAACGAAGTCATTTTGCTCAAACAACGAAAAGTGCGGCTCTATAATGTGGGGTCACTTCGTCTTGTCCGTCGTCTTGTAGTAAAATGAGGTATTCGATCAATAGTAGGTCTTGGAACTCCAAACAGTCTCATATGCACGCCACAAGAGTTGCAAACGGAATTTCCTTGGTCGTCCAAACGCCATAACGACGTTATCGTTGTTTGACAGTTACTGCAAGACAAATTCGCCCTTCGCGAATTGAGACGAGCTTCGGCCCTAGCTTCTGTCCTGATGGTATCATTACGACGCAAACGTTCCTGAAACGTTTCCTGAAGCAAATCAGAAGGATTTTTTTTATATTTATAGGTATACTTCTTACTACTTATTAAGGTAAAAATAATTTAGCATATAGGTTGTCCTCAAGTTACGAATAAAAATGTATATAGATATTAATTGTCTTATTTATTTAACATTTTAGCAAAATAAGAAATCAGTTGCCGATGTTTGAGGCCAATCCGTTTGCCCGATATCTTGCACTTCTCTTGTTATTTTTAGTATTAAGAAATAAATAATGTACTAAAACGTATATATGTTTATTTTGTAATTTGTATATTTACCGAAGGAAAGCGAAGGTGTCGAAAAAGGAAATTGTGACGCATATCTCGAGATCCATCTCTCTCCCTCGCAACGTTATTATTCGGTTGGTGTGTTGCGTTAGCATTTTCCTGAAGCTGAGTCCTTGCTCGTCGAAACTACGCGTTAAAAAAAATAAAATATTATCCAACTATTGGTCTGTAGTAATGCTTCAAATATTTATATTTTGCATTATATTTACCACGCGAATTTCTCCAACTAGCTCATCGGGTTGGTCTAATTCAAAAACAGAATTAAATGTCAACTCGAATGTCTCATGATTTTCAAATTAAATTAGAATTTAGCCAAACCTTGACGAATAAGAATTTCGGCGTCATTGTTCGGTTCGGGTGTTATTTCATCATCCTTGTCGGGCGGAATTTCTTCTGCTCCCATTGTCTACACGTTAATAGTATGTTACGATATATTATATCTATGTCCACACTTGTGCCACGCCTATCCGTGCCGAAAGTAATCCATTCTGACACCGTGCTCATTGTTCTCGCTCTAACCGCACGGTATCATAATGGACTGCTTACATCACGGATATATAGGCTATCAAATGCTAAGAGAATTGAAGATTGTGATTCACAGCATGTTTTCGAGATATGAAACGTATAAATAAACTTACGCTAAAATAGAAAAGTGGACGATTGACTACTACAGAACTGCACTGCTCGCTCCTTCAACGCGCACTGAGAAATGTATGCGAATTCAAAGATGGCTGCAGTACGCCAATGGCCTGTACAATACAAATCCTTTCTGTGTGTATATAGGTATGTGACGCATACGTTCAGCAGTAAAAATGCATATATTATATACAACGCGGAGATAAAGAACGGGGAAAACCCGAGAATCTCAGCCAGAAACTGACCTACCGGCAGATTGATCATATATATACGCAGCTTTTGATATAATTTATAATATAGTTATTTGACGTAATATATCGTGATTATTCGATATACTTCTTCTTTACAGAGCTGCAGTTGTATATAAAAAAGGTTCGCCATCTGTTGAGCTAAAACTAAAGCAGTCAACGCCGCGAAGATAAAAAATCTTTAGACCAGAGATGCGTATCATTATACTTACTCTCTAAACTCATCTCTGTTTATATATAATTTCTGATATACCTGAATGTCAAAAGATCGATAATAATAATAGGATGTTGGGATTATAGGGTGTAAATAATCATCGATATTTCGGTCAACTTAATTAATCCCGTTTTATTTAAAAATAATTGGTGACTCGATACAACACTCTGAAATGCATATCTGTTCACATTAAACATTATACATTTCGCGCGCAAGCTCGATAAAATGATTCGTCGTGTAGAAAATAATTGCACGACCTAACGTGCGACCGTTTATGTATATATCCATTGTCCAATAAACATTAATGATATGCTTCAATAAAAACTACCTATTGATTACAATTAATAAACCTTACGACAATTTTCATATTATATATAATCGACGACCATCATACCGACAGTCACATCAAACATCATTAGATCATCGTCGTACAAATTATTCTTAACAGCCATGCTCATGGATAGAACAATTTTAGATGGTCGTAGCATTTAATAACTAGGCGCATTATTACTTTTTCGTTAATTATCATCGACTAAGGACATCGTTACATATATATTTTTTTTTTTTTTATTTACAAAATATTATCAATTGCATTTTGGTATCGTGCTGCTTCGCCTCGAGAACTTTTCTCATCGTCCACGACGATTAACGAAGACGATGATTACAGAACAGTCGAAGGCTCGTATGTAGATTATTGATAAGTTAATATAATTCATAAAATTATACATTAGATTGAAATCGCTGGCAAGTTTTGCAGGTTTCGACGACTGATGTCAAGCCTTATCTACAAAAACAAAACCTATATATATTTACATTATCAGCTAATAAATGCTATGCATGAAAAACATCGGTCAATATTTTTTTTTTCCAACAAAAGTCAAAACCAGTATACGGACGACGCCTTCGCTAAAGTCGCGCACATAATATCTCTTAAGACTATTAACAATCTTAGATCCGCAAAACCCTTGGCGCCGTAATGGTAAGTATTACAAAAAATTATCAAACGCAGATTTTCACGTATACTTAAAAATTGCGAGACGAGACGTTTATAATTCTAAAAAAACGGGATTCGACTCTTTGCCAAACACTGTAAATGCGTCTTCTGAATAAATATAAACTCTCGATATTAAAAATTGCTTTTAATTTACACGCGTTATACAGTATACTAAAGTTTTTGGTCCCTTCGGTAAGGCACGATTTCTTTTACTCAGTCGTAAAAACGCACTTGCAACAATTTCACGATCGACCCTTTAATATCTTTGTATAAACGATCAATATTCAACAAGATAAAAGTCAGCTAAAATTACAGATCAATCAACGCTTGTGTATATGTAGAAGAAGAAAAAAAAATATATATATATGATATATAATAATAATTCAGTTGAAATGTATATATACAAAAGAAAAGATAAAATTTCGGTGATTATAGAGACTTATAACGCTACGAGCTTACTGCCTACAATTATGAACTAGACGTAAAACTGGCCTTGGCCCAATTTCGAACTCGAGATTCATCGAGATTCGTGCGAATCCGCAGTGCGCGAAGCAACGATGCTTCATTCTTATTTACACAAAAAACATATATTAATTAGATATATAATACACCCGGATATGAGCGTATCAAAATCTAGATTATTGTGCAGCGTTTTATACTTCAATATAATATAATATCGAAGCTATATACGTTCGGCAAGATGTACAAATTTGTACAAAAGTGATCTGTTGAAAGACTCATCGTTGTCAGAAACAAACAAACAAAAAAGAAAACTAAAATAAATCTCCGTACAAAATCATATACAAGTGTCATGATGAACAAATAAAAATTTTCCAAAATCCAGCTGCTAAAATCCCACACACTTCATCTCACTCACAATTACACACGCACACATCACCCAACCGATTTTTCCTCGTCTATGACGACATCGAGACAACAGTAGGTCGTTCGATAGTATCGATGAGCAGTTTTCCCGCGGGACCAGGTGACGAGTTGTTGAGTGGAACGATGTGTGGTGAGGAGGCCATCTGATGGTGGTCAGGAGAGTGTCCAGCTGAAACGAGGACTGGAGAACGTGTGGCACACGGAGGCGATGGACACTCGACCTTTGGCGAGTGGTGGTTCTCCAGCATGTGATTCTGTGGTTGTTGCTGCTGTTGTTGTTGTAGACTCATTGCGTCGTAGTAAATGTTTGACATTCCTGGCTGGTAAGAGATCGCGGATATCCGACCGGTTTGAGGCTGACTGCTGTAGAGGGTTGATACGTACGACGGCTGCGTTGAGGCGTAACTGCGCAGGTCGTTGTGGTGATCTGGAATTGGTAAGGTTTCGTTTTATTGGTTGCTAAAATTATTTTTTGCTCAAAGTATACGAGTGAAGCTGTGAATTTTTCGCCTTGTAGATTTATCGTATTAATGTTTCTTTACATCTAAAACTAATAATTCAAGAAATACATTTTAAAATGCTCACTATAATCTACAAAGCTACCAAGTAAAATAAACAATAATTTCCAAGTTCAAGCTTCAGCTTGTTATTATTGTTGTTATTATTATTGTTGTTATTGTTGTTGAGTCCACCACAGACGGGCGGTGCATTATGGTTGATAGGCGTTTCGCTCATCTTCATATTCTTAGGTTTACGTTTACGAGTCTGGATGGATTCCTTCTTCATAGTGAGCGGCCTGTTGATACCGTGAAGTTTGAAGTATAGTCCACAAGCATTGCAGACAGCATCACCTTGAGCATTGCGACGCCACAGCGACGTCGTCGTCGTCTTGCAATTGCTACAGGACAATCCAGCACGTCTGGATGCCGACTAGAGGGACAAGAGATTTTTTTTTTTGTTAGTTTTAGAATAATTTGACGATTTTTGTACTGTATTTGTCGAAAATTGTGACGGTTTTTGGGCCTGAAGCTAATGGCGGTTTACAGAAAATGGTAACAACGAAAGTTGTGAGAGTAATATATATATATTGTATATACATGTATGTGAAAATTAAAAATATTGAAAATTGATATATTATAGTCATTACCATCCTCATGCCAAATACCTCAATAAGAATCGAAAGATCTATGCGGAGAAGGGAAGCAGAGCCACTCAATCTTGAGGTCACGCCTGGAAAACTCATACGAACAATATATAAGTTATATCAATTCTTTTTCTTTTTCTTTTCGTAGACAAAAAAAAAACATATCTCGTATACAATTATATAAAGATCGAGTCCAAGGCTGTAGGGCGTGACTTCAGGAAGGAGTATATTTTTGTGTGAGCATATACCATGGGTATAGTGGCACCTTAAGCTACGCATAACACAAAAAGTAATATGACAGCTCGCTCTCGAAGATATGATTAATTCGTGTGAGTGATGAGTGATGATTTTTCTTTGATTCTCTCAAACATTGGCAATGTCGATTAAGAATGATTACAAGACTACTGTATAGACACAAATCTGTCATCGACGTTTCCTTTTATTTTACATTTGATGATTGAAGTATAGATAAAAAAAAACATATGTAATATTCAATTATAAGAGTAGAGAGATTATTGACAAAAGTAATGAGCCATAATGATTGGAAAAGAATAGAGAAAGTGTGTGTGTGTGTGATCAGAAAGATTAGAGATAATTACGAGAAGATCTATAAGAGTAGAGCTATTGATGTATAATAAAAGGAAAAAGAGAAAGAGTTAAAAAGAAACAGAGAGATGGGGAGAACGGGGTGACACCTACCAAACGACGGTTGCTCGATTTCTCTTCGAGGGTGTAAGGGACGCCACTATACCCACGGAAGCCTTTGTAGTATTCGCCCTGGTCCGCCACTGAAACAGACATTAGGCCAAGAGTTAGGGTATTGTTCTTTTTTTGTTTTCGTTAATCAAAAAAAAAAAAAATCGACGCTCTCTCGAGCAGAAATTCTTCTCTCTCTCACTCCGCTCTGCGATCCTCCAAAAAAAAAATTTCTTTTTTCTATTAATATAAAACAGCAATTCGGCCAAGGGCGAATATCCACAGAGGCTCCGAGCGCACACGCGGGCGACGCTCGGGTTGCCCGCGCGCAGGCGTATGTGTATATACATAAAAAACCCTAGTCGTCACAATTTTCTCTATACATAATATACAGAGAAGGACTGATGGCTCCTGGCTTACCATACGCCGTGATTGCTTAACCAGTGGCCGATTCATGCCGTTCATCTTGTGGTAGAGGCCGCAGGCGTTGCAGAGGTAGTGGCCTGTACCGTCCCGTCGCCATAACGGCGTCGAGACTGCGCCGCAATTCACGCACTCACGACCCTCGGTAAAGTACTCGGCTTCGATGTTGTGCACTGTTATGTGTTTTTTTTACATTTTTGTATATTTTTTTCTCTTTTTATTGCTGCTTTCCTATTGTAATATGTATATTATATAACACACGAGTGACATCGTTTGAATTTCGCGCGCGCTGCCGAGCTTTTTCGCGCGGGCTAATTTGAATATAGTCGCACGGTTACGTATATACTCGCGATATCGCTATGGCCCCCTTTTCGAGTCTCCGAACAATTGTCCGGATACCCGCAGTCGTTTTTCACAGCGATAAAGAAAAAACAGGTAGCTATACAGAGAAAAACGTGAATATGCATTCTTTTTTAGTTCGACGCGCGCGCTGTGTGTGTGTGTGTGTGGAAAAATTGTCGTCGGCTCTTTTTTTTCACTTCACTTCTTTTTCTTCTTTTATTTCGAAAACGTGTGACGAATTCGTTGTACTTTTCCAGCTGCTAAACTGTTTTTGATGCTTTTTTAACGCGCTCTCTATACTATACTTTCGCAATTAAATTAAATTAACACGCTTCATCTCGAATCAATTATAAAAAGCTTATCTAGTACATAAGTTTAAAAATAAGCTTCATCTCTATGGACAAAAAAAAATTATAACAGAGTCGCAGTAGTACGTACAGACGGAAGAGTGTGTCGAGGCGGAAAAAGTCGTCGCTTAGAAGGAGGAACAGGATGAAAGCGGACATGTTATCGGGAAGCTTCCGGCGATAGCAGCCATCCCCCTCGTATATAACCAAGCAATTACGTACAGTATATATAACACGACGAAAGGCTTGTGCCGCAGGCTTAGACTCTTCAAGTTTTTATTTTAGAAAACCGGCTATACACTGCGTTGTCCTATTTTATAATATACGTATAAAAAAAATATCGGTTCAACGACACATTACCACGAATCCATATGGCGCCATTCGGTAACTGAATCATCCGCGAGAAACGTATTCTCGAGTTACCCTCAACATACATATACATACGAGGAAGCGATACACATATATATATCGTGTGTCGTGAATTCGCGGGAAATAAAGGGCGTTATCACCTTAAGGGATTATTGTCGATCTTGCTGCGTCGAGACGACGCCGTATTAGCTCTGCAGAATCCGAGTCGTTGCATTCCTCGTACGTTGCATTTTATAGAACAAACGGAAGCTTGCTTATTGCTTTGAATTTAATACTGTATACCGAGAGATTCTACAGGTATATTTGAGGCACGTGTGAAAGGACTACTTGTATGCAGGCGTTATATATATATACCGTTTATATCGAAGAGTATTTTAGTGTAGGGCTTGTGTCTGCTTTGTTTCAAGGGCCACTTATTATCGGTTAGCCTCGTCTGTAAGTCGAAAGATCGGCTTTTTTTTTAAATTCTGGGATAATTCCTGAATTACATCAGTGCGAGTGAAAAAAAATAAATAATAATAAGTTGACCTCCCGGCTCGCGTTTGTGATAAAAAGTAACCGATTTGTGTTGTACATGTCCTATTAATAATTCACGAATATATAAGCTCCGATCATCGGTGTCGACACACAACTCGTATATGTATATACTTATCGGCTGGACCGCCGACTCTCTCAATTATGAAAAAAAGTCTCTCTCTGCGAAAATAACGAGCGACGGAGAGAGTGATAAGCGTTGAAGTCACGGTCGGCGTGAATGTTTCGAAATTTTATACAAAAAGAAATAATCTTTTTTATTATTAATTTACGTAGACACAGTAACAGCAAAATCGTTAGAAATTATTATATACGAAAAATCCTAACGACCAACCGGTGAAATCCTGTAGTTTCAAAAGGCCGATCCGTCTGATCGGCTTTTAACCACCTTTTAACGATGCGTCGTAAAATTAGCATCCGATCGTCGATCGATCGATAATTTTCCAATCCGCGAGTGTCTATTGCAGACTCTTCGTACAAGATTATAATTATATTGTGTATATTTATAGGCGGAGTTTCAGTCGTCCTATCGCGTGAACTCGCGATTAGATAGAAAAAAAAGAGGTGGTATATCGGTATATATACCAAATCGCAAACGAGCCTATACAAGTGATTACACCTAATACCCGAGTACGTCTAGGTCAGGGTCTGATATACCGAAAAATATTTTAAAAAAAATTATAATTACTCGCACGATTTTTATACAAATTGTTTACACACTCGAGATCGGAAACAGAAAAATACCGGAGAAAGAAACAACTATATCAATTCACAAGAGAGAGAGAGAGAGAGAGTCGCGTCAGTGTGTATAGAACGTCATAATGCAATAAACCGATCTCTTTCTTATCTCGGATTCATGTACTTTATTAAGTCGGTATAAGATATCGACGCGGTTGTCACTGACCCATGTGCCGATGTCTGATAAATCCATGGACTTCGGGCTTCTTATAGCTACTGCTTTCGACGAGATAAGCTCGACGTGAAATCCGTATTATTATGTGATTTTCTCAATTTTTACCATCTCTCTCTTACTTAAAAAAAAAATTACACATCGTTCATCAAGAACGAAAAGAGAGAAGAAAAATGCACGCGCTCTCTGCGGAAAATATTTTGGCCTCTTCGACCGCCCAAGCTTGTAACTCGATACTCGAAGCCCACCCTAATTTTGTTCTCTTCTCTCGACTCTCAAACGGCAAGTGTCTCTCTCCCTTATGCGTGTGAATCCTTTTTGATATTTACGAGCCACACGACACCTCGACGGGATTTTTCCGTTTTACGCGCGTACAACACACGCACATCATACACTTTTCGGTTTTTCGGTAAAAAGAGGTTTTGTGGAAGCCATTAAAAAGCGATAATCGGCTTTCAAATAACGATACAATGTTGCGCGCTCGAATACTCTGAAGCAACAAAGTCTTCAAATGAGACGACCGGGAGGGAATGTCCTTTTTTTTAAACGCTCGTTAAAAACCGGCCATGCGTAGATGCAGTCGTATTTTATACTATATAAGGTATATACTATTTTTGGACGAGGTTTCTTTTTTCGAAATTCGTTGTAATAATCGTGTGAATTATATATCTCCTCCATCGATGCAAAAAAATTAAAAAAAAAACAGCAAGAAACTTTATTCAGCATCACACACACACACGCGCGTCTGTTTTAAACGGCCGGTCTGGCACACGCCCACCGATCGTTTGACAGTTTCCACAAGAGAAAGAGACTGTTCCATTCGTGCATCGAGTTGAGAGAAAGCACGCGTCTGTTTAACCAGAGCCGTTTTTTTTTTCGAGCTGTGTGTGACTCTGGCGTTTATAACTTTTTTTAATAGGTATATGTGGCGCAAGAATTGTATGAGAATAGACGTGTGTGACGTGGTACAGTATATCGGACAATAAAATATTTGCGGTTTGTTTACGGAATGCGATGTCACTCGTGTGTGTATATATAAGTATACTATAGCAATGCCTGAATGGCGTACGAAGAGAGCAAATTTTTTCTTCTCTTATTATCAGCCACGCGTGAAAATATTCGAGTTTGTGAACAAACATGTACAGCAGAGATTATCTGAACGTTACTTTCGCGATGTTTTATCTTGAATTTTTCTCTCGAATTTTCATTATAAGCTTGAAAAACTTCTCTGTCGATATATTTTGATATAATAAGCGGCGTGTCGTTCAGAAAACTTTGTTTGCTCATTATAATTATATATTGCAATCAGAATATAAATGATTTAGAATCAATACATAGAAGAAATAAACAATCAAAGCATTTATACATTTCCCAAAAATTTTAAATATAAATAAAAAAAACTCACTGGCTGAGAGACTAGCAGCAGCGCTGAGTTGATGCTGCACCTGACTCGGAGCATTGGTAGCAGCAACAGTAGATCCCGACTGTCTACCTCTTCCAGTGGACGATGTAACAGCCGCAGCATATTGCGAGCTAAGAGCTGATTCAGCCGTAGGAGCATAACTCGCCCAACTTGCAGCGACGTCAGCTGCGGTGTTTCCCTGCTGAGACGAGTAAGGCGGCGAGTAACGAGGGAAACGTGTGCTGAACGGCTGAGAAAACGCCGGGAGACTTTGATGGCTCACCGTCGGCGCTTTGCTCACCCCGTAATCCTCCGACATTGGAGGTAAGGCGCCAGACAGAGATGGTACTAGAGATGGAATTATTTTTTTTTTTTTTATATGTCTATGTTTGGAGATCGTTATGCGTTGAGGCTGTAAAATCGTTTGTAAAAAAATTACCTTGAGAAGACCAGAGCTGCTGGGTGGTAGGCGTAAGCTCGGCGGGGTTGACATAGAGTGGATAACCAGAGCTTGCTCCGGTACCACCTCCGATTCCACCGGTCATACGGTACAACGACGAACTGTAACGCAAAATCGTTAATTTAATCAAACGTATCTTCACACAGTATTGAATAACGTGACTTTAATGACAAGTCGATATATCGCACAGGTTCATTCATATATATCGAGAAGCTTATACACACACAGTTGATGATTAGTCAAAATTGTAAATTAAAATTTATCTTTATTGAAGCTGAAATTACCGCATGCATTTAGATAAAATACACAATATATATAAGCTCGACTTTATCTTTATAACTTAATTATCCTATACTGTATACTCTCGCGCTTATATACACACATGCGCACGCGCGCGAAATTCGTTCATTATAATAATATATAGAGAAAAAAGTCGATCGGCGGAAGAGACACATACCGGAAACCGTCTCGCAGTGGCTTCCGAATGCGGGCACGCGCGAGATGACCCATCCGGGCGCTCGACTACACGACTACTCCATTAGGACGAGGGACACGTTTTATACCTGCGACGCTCATATTAGTATATATACCTACCTGTGCGCGCGAAAGACCCCCCCTAAGTCGTATGTATGTATATATTATTATATATGTATATATAGAATGCGGGCAACGACTGAAGGAAGACACTGGTAATTGGGTGTGTGTATAAGAAAAAAATTTTTTTTTTTTGCTACACGTGATGTGATGGACGAGGGAAGGAACGATTAATCTAATTTTCGAGACCTTCGGAGAGAGGATAAGTGTGCCGGCGTCTCGGATTTCCGTGAGGATACTTTATGGGGTTTATCTGATTGCGGAAACTCAGGGAGACCGTGTCTCGACGGGCGACGACACAAGGCCGAGAGGATTCCGGAGTGTATGACGCATCGGAGAAGATTTTACGAATGCCTTTGGGGGTAATTCGAAAATTTTCATCTTTTGTTATATTTTGTTTAGTTTGACACTACAATTAAACTCGACCACGGTTTGGATAACAAAGCTGTGCGAAGTGTGACTTTGTGTTATTGGATTTGAAGTGAGTGAGGAGTGTATATACGTGACTTGCAAAGCGCGCGAATACTTCCTTAAACAAGTTTTGATATTGCAAAGTGTAATAATAAACGCGACTAAATCAGCGGTGAGTGGGTCTCGTGTTTCTAAAATGATATGGTGTGAATCGTTGAGAAAATTGTATTTATTACTCCTAAAAATTTAGTATATAGGTATACAAGATTTTAGAAAAAATTAAATCATGAGTTTAATTCACCCAATTTACAATAAAATATACTATCGCGCCTATCGCTCAACTAGGTATAATCAAAAATTAAAAAAAAATACCTCGTGCTCTCCATCGAACTACAGATATCCTCAAAAAACCACCACAAAACTCACAGCCCGACGCGCACTTCACCGGCGATCGACTGCAACTAAAAGCCACGACTCTCACTTTTTGGTCTCTCTCTGGCTCTCTCAGAGTTTCAAGCTTATCGGCGAGGTTTTGAAAGGCAAAGAAAAATACTAAACTCTCGTGGAGATGTCAATACCGAGGCGACCTTGGCCATCCGCGATGAGGGACTGGGGCACGTTTTGCCGCGCTAATACGTGCCTCCGTGTCCCGTTGCCGATCAGACGATGCGCACGTGCAGCCGGTGCATCGCCGATTTTTTCGCGCGTTCAGATCTGATGTTGATGTTTTGTTTTATCCGTGTGCCTAATTTACTTCCTTGACTTTTTACCGATCGACCATCGTTTTACTTTTTATTCGCTTTATATATCAACAAGTTATTGATTTGCTGAAAGTATGTCGATCGATATATGATCTATAGATTGGAACAGGTGACTTGGCTTTCTCGATTTTTTACCGATCGATCGACGATCGTTATTATGAATAGTCTTCGCTTTATTCTATTGTTCCTTCGATTATTTCATAACCGATTTTTTACCGATCGACGATCTTTATTATGAACAAGCTTCGCTTTATTCAACCGATTTCTTACCGATTTATGCACGATCTTGACTATCGCATTAATTATTAAACGCAGCAAAGTCTTTGTTCCCGAATCCATTGCATTATAAGCAAAAATCGTCTCTCGATCTGTCAGATCCGCTGAAATTCGGCGTTGTCGCATCACGTGCACGTCACGCGGCTGAATAGAAAAAAAGTGCTCGCGTCGGCGAAAAAAATCTGTGTACAAGTCGATTCTTGAACTCTCGTAGTGAGTAACCGAACTCGATCTGTCTGCCCGAAACTCGATATCCGCAAGTTTGTGTCAAACAAAATCCTTGCCGATCGAACGTGACGATGACTTGCTCGATTTAGTAGGTCAGGATTTTCGGATTCTAAATAAATCGCTTGATTTGTTTATCGAGTATAACATATCCGCGGAAAGCAAAGTGGACAGGCGTCGTTAAACTCGGTCTAAAGCATCGAAAGCGCATTTGGCGAAGAGGACACTGTTGGCTTAGCGGTTTCCACTGTCGGAGGATGTGTCGTCGTTCCGTAGTGGAACCGGAATCAGGAAAAGCGCAGCGTGTAAATAACTGCTTTGTAAAACTCCCGGCGATATAGTGTGTGTGTGTGTAGAAGGAGAACAGTGTCTAGTAGTTTTTTTATTCGTCGCTGCTGTTGCTATGTAGGTGGGTATAAGGAAAAACGATCGGTAATTATTTTTTATGAATTTTTTTTTCTCGCAAGCATAAAATCGTTATTAGATTGTTAGAGCAGTTAAAAAATCCACGATCTATTTTCGACACGTTGACTCACCTTCCGCATATGAAAAAAAGAACGTGTATTTCTGTCAAACACATACGTGTCTCGGCAAAATGTAAAATCCACTTTACAATGAATATTCAAAAAAAAAAACTCGTGCTTTTCAAAGGGATAGAGAGAAAAAAAAGGAAACACTCCTACATTAACATAAATTACGTACACGTCCTAAAAACGCACATGTGCACCGGATTGATGTATTAGTTTAATATACGTACATTCTTAAGAAAAGAAAAAACTCACGCAAACACAAAGTCGTATTCCGGCTGAGACATCTCGAGAAACTGCGAGCACAGGGCTCTCGAATGAAAAAACGAGCCGAGCTCGAAGAAAAACAATACCAGCCCTGTGGAGGGAGTATATAATAATACTATAAAACAGTATATATGTATATACGAGCTTCGGAATTACGCATGCGCAAAGGGAGAAAGAGAGAGCTTAATAACGTGAGCTCAAGTTGCTTCCGAGAAGAGACTTCTCTCTCTCTCTCTGCCGGTCGTTCTCCTAATGGGCAGTATTATAGCGTATAATACGTAACGAATTCCTCAGAGCGAGAGACGACGACGGTCTTTGTATAATATATACTTTCTCCCTTGGGGACAAGTGCGATTTTCGATTTACCGCTTTTTAACGAGCGGGATGAAGAATATCCTTTTTTGATCGTTATGAAACTATTAGACTTAAAAAAATATAGTGCATTGAACTGTCTATATACTGTCTTCTCATTTTTTAATACAAAAAATAAAAAAAGAAAACGAGAGGAGAAGAAGATACCTCTGCTCGAATTGAATACCGCACATCCCTGCGTCGTTGTTTGCATCGTATTATACAAGAGGTTCTTCACATCGGGAGGAATGCAGAAGCCGCGAAATCCAATACGGGGTTATGGCCCCCGCGAGAGAGAGAGAAATGATAACGACACACCGTCTTCTCACGATCTCGTGGAATTATATACATTGCGTTTTGAATTTTATTTTCTTCTGTGTTTTTTTAAGAAAAAAAAGTATAAAGTCGAAGGTTAAAAAGTGCGTGTAAAAAGGACAAACAGAGAGAAGAAGAAACGAGTGCATTATATTCGTCAGTGAGATAAAAACGTAAACGACGGACAAATATTTGCAGCTTGTCCGGCCCGCTTGCATTTTCTGTATATATATACCCGATAATCTTTTACCAATGGATATATAGGGATCAACGAGAGGACGTTAGATAAGAGACACAGAGACGATGGGACAGTTTTCTGATGTTTGAACAGACCGGCGACAGGAGAAAGAGAGAGACAGATATATTATTGACGAGGCTCATATTGGGGGAGTATATGTGACTGGTCTCTCGGTGTTTATAAGTCGTTTCTTTGATTTTTACAAGTATATATAATCGAAGATAAAAAAAATCGTTCGGAGAAAAATTACGCTTCAGTATAGAAGTTTAAATAGTACAGAACAAAAACGAGTGAATTACAGCACAATGTCAAGGCAACCGATTTTCGTCATTCGTGTCTATATATCGATATCTCTCACTCTCCCGTCTCCGACGAGCAAACAGACATCGTCTCAAAGTATTATTATTATCCTTATCGCAACGAGAGAAAACAAAAATTATTCTCCAACAATACGATTCCCCCCACTAATATTAAAAATATATACAACAACAAACAAAAAAAAAAGAAGCAACAACTCACTGCATAATAAAAAATCCTCTAGTCTCTGAAAACTATAGCAGTAGCAGCATCCAGTCGCAGAGTAGCAGCAGCAGTAGCAGAAAAGATACGCTATCCGTATATTATAATACTCGATTGCGAAACGATTCTCTCTCCGAATAACACACAGAACAGGGGGGCGGAATCGATGTGGGAGGAGTAGTATTAGTGCGTGTGTATAAAAAAATATATAAGCTCGTTCGTCGATATATATATGCGTATCTGTCACCGGGCGAGCTTGAACTGAGGTAGGAGAAAATCTGGTCAGGACGTCTGCTCTCTTTCTCCTTCTTTTTTTTCTTTCCTCTTCTCTCACACACACACACACTTGGCAATATATGTATAGGTATATAACAGCGGGAATCGCGCGCGCGAGAGAGTGCTGCAGAGAGAGAACTAAATGGACGTGTCCGACGGTGTTTGTCCCCACTACGCGTGGATGGGACGCCCCTCTACTGTAGTATGTGTATTATGTTTCGGATCCCCTACTCTTCTTCGGGTTGGAGAGTGAATCTTTTTTTCTTTTCGCTTTTTTGGAGAGATTCGAGACCCTATACTGCGCCTCCCACTATTCTGTATGATGAGGCGTTTTTATTATAGTTTCAAACAATTTTTCGGAATTTAATATACACGAAGTGTATGAGCAAGATTCAAGAGTATACTATAAACAAAAAATCAGGTATACACAATATCGCTCAAGACACCCGCAATCACGTGCTCGGTTAAAAAACACTCTCGGCGATGTACAAGTGTATTAAGGTATATATACGTTAAATGGAAAAACAAAAAGAGGCACTTGAAAAAAAAAAAAATCAGATATAATAATCCAAAGCATTCCAAGCCGTTTCAGCACGCGCCTGCACACGTGTCCAGCGATATGCACGTGTTCTTACCCGCACTTCCGTCTTCATCAGCGCAGGGGATGTCTCTAATACTCCCGTAAGTACCTACTTCAAGTGCAGTCGCATGTGGCACGCGTTTCAACGACGGCTTATAACGGGAGGTATATAAGTAGGTGGGGTCCTCTGTATAACCCTTTTAACCAGTGGATTTTACCGGAGGGTTTATATTATATACACGAGCTGAGCAATTTAGCAATTCTCGAAGGATATATAAATAAAAAGCGTATTAACGCGGAAGGTTTCCATTAATTTGCCTCTTAATACGTATTTAACGGCGTTTTCATCGCGTTATAATTATGGTTTCTTCTCTTTCTCGTTTATTTTTTTTTTTGTTCATGTCATCTGTATACGTACAACTAAAAAAGAGAGAAAACTGTGTACACTTCGTCCCGAGAATTCGCACTTTCAGTGTATAGAGTGCAGATTAAAGAAAAATGTCTTTGTTCGCGGAGAGAAAATGAAGGATGTTTCGTACGAGAAACATCGTGAATCACAAGAAGAGCGTGTGCGCGCACGTTCGTCATTTTTAAAACCTGAATCATTATATCCATTATACACAGCAGCGACGGTACGAATAAGCAAAACAAAAATTTTCTGTAATGTCACCGCGATGCTACATAACACACAATATACAACAATAAAATTGAATTCACTGTATGTTATTATCTCCTCGCGCAACTAACGCATTATTATCTCGGCGAGTAATCTCGATTTTTCTTCTGTGTATTTTTGCGCACGAAAACATAACAGTATGTTAGCATAGGACGAGAGTCTTTTTACGCACTCGTATATTCGGGTTCTGGTTAATCCGCTGCGTAAATATTTCCCGAGAGTTTTCGCTTTGTTTTAACCATAATATACCTCCTCGTCGATACCGATCTTTACAGCACGCCGGGCGCGTATTTTTAAAAATTCAAACGAAAAAAAGCGCGCGAAAGTCCTTATCTCTCTCTCTCCCCACGTATATAATAACAACCAATCGTCGCACTGGACTAACCTGGGAGCAGTAGGTGAATGCGGTGGATTGCCCTCGTGTTCCTGATGGTGATGATGATGAGCGGCCGTCTGTTGATGTGCGTAGATCGACTCGATGTAAATCTGTTCCGGCTGGACCCTATCGACCTCCTGAAGATGATTGACAACGACAGTCGTCGGTTGAACCGTCGTCAGATGAGTGAAGCTCTGTAGTCTTCCTTGATCCTGACTAGGACTGTAACCAGAATCGTTGTGTCTGTGTGGCGAAGACAACTCCTGTTGCTGCTGCTGCTGTTGCTGCTGATCCTCGTGAGGACTTCTACTACAGGAACCCGGTGAACTACCGGTCCTCACAGGTACCGGTGAAACACCTTCGCTCGACGTTCGAATCTGAAGATAAGCCGACTCGTCGTGCTGAAGAACTTCCTCGAGATGCTGTTGCTGATGATGGTTACCGGTATTGTTCGACATACTGGGGAAAAGCACGTTGAGATTGAACTCGCCCCTGGCACCCCTCATCGCTGCTGTGATACCGTTCACCCTGTCGACGTCCTCCTGTTCCTGTTGTTGTTGCTCTTCCAAGTGACGAGCTATAGCTTGCTGATCACCGGCTGTTAAATGATGATGTGGGTTATGATGGTGATGGTGATGATGATGATGGTGGTCAGAGTTGTTGGCTGCCGGGGAGAGAGCCTCGGTTCCGTAGCGGTGCATCGCGAGCACGAGAGGCATGTGACTGCCGGCGCTCTTCCCTTCCGTCGGGACTGAGAGCTCGTCGTCGTGCCGCCGACGCCGCCGTTGCCGCTGGCTATCCCCTCCCTCGGGAACTACTACGGAAGCAGGGACTAACTCTCCCGCCCCTAGTTCTTCTACTGTACTCTTACTGCTGCTGCTGCTGCTGCTTCTGCTGCTGGTGTTGGTGTAGCTTTGGTGGGGGTGAGGCTGCGGTACTGAAGAGATGATATTGCTGTCTTGAGAGACAACGTGATGTGGCTGCTGCTGCTGATGATGATGATGATGATGCTCTGGATTGTGGGGGTGAGACTCCTCCCTGAGGGTTGATGATGCTGGTGGTGGTAAAGGTGGTGGTGGTGGGTATTGCGGTGATGTTGGGGTGAGGTAGAGCCTGGAATCGAGAGAAGGGTTGAAGATTATTTATAACGTATTATAACGTTCTTATTCGTTGGACTGTATACTATGGTGTGTATATTGTTAATTATATCAACATTGTTTTTTTTTTACTTTATTTATGTATGAAAATTAATATACATGACTTTATTTCATGTGTCGATCTAAACTCGACACTTGTGCAGTGACTGGAGTATAATTACGAAAAGTTGTATAAAAACAAAGTGACTTCGTATTTTCAAACAAGACTGAATCACACTGACAAACAAGTTTGTTTTTGTTGTCATATTGTTATGGCTTCTGAGTTTACCGAAAATTCAGGCTTACAATTTAATACAAATAAAACTCGAATATCATAGATAAAAAGAAAACAATACAGAGCTTTAGATCAATTTTTAATTTTCAGAATTTCCATACTATGCATAATGCCTCACGAGACTTCTGACGATGCTTATCTGTATTAGTATACACACATTGGTTAAAGGATGACTGATAAGTCCTATCTATTTGTAGCAGACGGACGCTTCGCGCACTCTGTCATCGCGAGAGAGAGGATGCCCCGGTCTTTTGTGGGATGGGGAGCTTTTTTTTTTAGAAAAATTCCAAGTTTATGTATACAATAATTATAATAAATGCTGCTGTCGGAGATACTGATATATACGATGGAATATTTGTAACGAGTGGACGCAACATTGTCTTAACTTTACATCATGTATATGAGAGAGCAATAATTATTCACGTAGATAAAATTTATAGGATAATCATTTGAGAAATTTATATTCTATATTATCGGTTAATAAAATTTTAATAAAGTTGTAAGTCGCGGTTATGACTAATAATTTTTTATGCTCTTGTTAATAAGTGATAGGTGTATATACTTGAAAAAAATACTCGTGTGCGTGTTATAACTATACCTGGAATTTCAATTAGTTTAATTTTCTTCTTAATGATGAGCTTATCGATTTGTAAATATGCTTCAATCGTATACACATATTATCGTTATATTCTAGCGCCTATACCACTTTTAAATAGATAATTTATCGCTCTAAAACAAATCAGTGGCGGATAGAACTTTTTTCTCAAAACCATCATCATCATCACTATCAAAAGCACTAAATGAATATAATCGGCATGTATATATATATATATATAACCCACGCGAATCATCATCATGTGTGTTTGTGTATAATTCTAAATTCACTGATATTAAGTTATCATTAGAAATGTGTGAAAAGTTAAGAGAGACGTTCATTTACTTTTGTGGTCTAAGCGCACACACTATCAGCGTGTATTATGTAACCTAATCGAGAATAGTTAACGATAATATATAGTATATTACTCGCTCAGACGGACGATAAGCATAGTACAGAATGTATTTGAACTTTCAACGTAAAAATACGCACGTTTATATACTAATACTGTCTCTGAATAAATAATTTCTGGCGTCGAAATGTTTTTTCTTTACTTTATAGATATCAAAAAACACTGAATATACAAAATTAATTAAATAAATCTAACAATTCTGCCTGCACCACTTCACCAATATCACATCCAACCCCACACTCACACAAACAAAAAAATCATCCCCCAGCACAATCCTTGAAAAAGAAAAGAAAAAAATCTCTAACCGTTGCTCGTCGACGTATTCCCTGTCCTTATCCTCGAAGTGTCTCTGGAATCCAGCAAAACCAACTTCCAGCAAAGAATGACTCTCCTCGTCGTTGGGACAGCTCTGATGCTCGACCTCGTCGTCGTAGCGGCCAGCGGCTAACTGCTCGTCGTTTCCGACGCCATTTTTCGCTTCCAACTCGGTGCACGCCTCTAAAGACACGCCCACCGTCGCGACCGCCTCTTCTTCGAGCTTATTACAACAACTGCTTTCTAGTAACTGCTGATCCGATTGAATTGATGTGCTGATGCTGGTGGAACAGATGAAGGGCTGATTTGGTGGTTCGGTTATTCTTGGGTAGTCCGGTACTGGAAGTATAAGGGAGTTTTTTTGGGTTGATTATAATTGTTGCAGTGAATTTAATATACTCTTATAATAATATGAATTTCGCGCATATCGTGCGCTCTTTACTCGACGCGATTAGTTTCAATAGTTCATTCTAAGCGCAGATAATATTGATGCAGGGAAATATGAAAGTGCCTATGCGCCACCTATCGTCGATAGCCGGAAACTAATAAGAGAGCTGAAGCGTTAAACAGTCTTTAATCAGTATTAAGTTTAGAAATACACTATAATTTCGTGTGAAATATGGAAATTCATATTTTACAATACGAAATGAATTTTATCAATAATTCAGGAGCAATAAATATCTTCCGTTATTACAATAAATCCTGGTATTATAAGCAGAACTTATCACTCTCTCGCATGATGCACTTTCTGAGTAATCATACACTTTCGCGCATTAATCCCGCATCATCACGCCTCACTTGGTCTTCGTGCGAGAAAAAACCGGACAATCAAAAGGCAAAACGCGCTAATATCACGCACACGATGTGTCTCGTCTTCTTATTCTCTGGTACGTATTTACGCACGCATACCTCGACCTTGATGTGCGAATGATGCTTTGCCGATTTCTTCTTTTCCTTTGTTGTAATTTGAGCGCTGCGAGAAAATAATTATTTTCTTTTTTTAATGAAGAAATTTTGTTTGATGTTTTCAATATATGAATTAAGTGTGCGTGAGGTAATTTTAGGAAATTTTATGATATGTTGTGAGTTAGAGACAACTTTTATTATTTCGATGTCGAGAGCACACATCACGTTATCGACATCGCCAATTTTTTTGATTCGGCTTATCTCCGTCATGTGATGATCTCAGTATTAAAAACAATTTTTTATATATTCAATGAAAGTTAAACATATTAGAAACAGTAGACTACGATCTACACTACTTCGTCTCATATTTTTTTCTTTTTTTTTAATTTCAAAATCGCATAATACGTATATTATATTGTAGAAAATTGCTCTATATTGTTATATACACACAATGTATGTGTGTATCAGTTCGATTCATTCATGCGAGCATTAGTCAAATATTTTAAGTTTCGGATAAGCGCGCGAAAGAAATAATCTACAATTGTGTACATTGTTAACTTTTGTAGATAGTAAATTATCAAGAAAGAATGTATAGACACTGCAGATATGCAATATCACGGTCAAAAATATAATCCTTTTTACTTATATCTATTCGTGACTATCTTGTACACATTAATTTTACATAATACGTATACATAATACCAGTGTGCTGCACCGATAAAATTAAACGCAGTCTCTGTATCAGATGAAAAAAAAAATCTATAATACCGATGTAATAATTATTTTTTATGCACATAAATAAATAAAAATTTTACAAATACAAAAATATATACCGAAAATAATTTTAAATTCAAGCCGAATATAATAACGTATAGAGTAGAAAGTCGGCGAACTTGACGAACGAGCGGAAGAAGGTTTCGTGCGTCGAGGGCAGAGGTTGCTCTTATCTCCTCTCGGATTCACGAAAACACACTCCGTCATTCAGAATAATGACCGAGCGAGCTCACGCATCGTCGCAGCAACGCGCTTTTATGTACGTGTATTTATATATAAGTTTATTATGTCTATATACAGTCGTCTGTCCAGATTTTCAAAGATTCAATAGCGTCTCTATCTCTCGAGGTACAGATACTTTCGTCAAAGCGTTTAGTCGATTCTTTGAAACTAAGACGCTATAAATTATATAATATAGAGAGGTTTTCATGCTCTATTAATAGATTTTTATTATACTCGTTTATAAAAATAATTAGACACAAATTTATACTGTCGTATTATTATATATACGTGCGATTGCTCAGTGTGTAAGCAAATATAAAAGCCAGTTTATCCAAGTTTGATAATACAATCATCACACGGCTCATTCATCGCTTTGTGAAAAAGAAAAGCTAATGTACATTCAATATTTCTAATCTAAGACACAAGCTCTCCTAATTGTCTTTAAGCGTTTTTAGCGTAATCTTTGTGTCACTCTTTTTTTTCAAAGATTATAAAGCTACTGCTCTCCAGATTTTTGTTTCGTCTATACACTTGCAAATATATCGTTGTTTTTATTAAGATATCACTCTCGAGCGATAAAACTTTCATTGCTGATTGTTTTGAGCTAACATTGCCAAGATTATTAAAACAATATTTTGTAAATATTTATCGAAAGACACACACACACACACACGACAGTTTATATATGCAAAGTGTTTCTTTAGAAATTTTACAAAATCGAGCGGTACTTTTTTTTAAAAACAGAAACTCGAAATAGGGGATAACGTACTTTATTATGTTATACTCTGGCAAAGGAGCCTACGCTGTCATAAAACCGGCAAACACAGGCGTTCCGCTGGAGAGCTTCGTGTGCGCACGTGTTCTCAGCTGTCCGACTTTAGTCATTGTCAAAGAACGGCCAGTTTAAAATTTTCGTCTCGTATATACTTACCGCATTTTTATTACAACGCAGAAAAGTCGTACTTTGAGATCAATCATACTCCAAAAATATATATTATATCTAAAGCAGACATAATGCGCGTATTACGCTGCATCACTTGACAGCTCGCTAAGGAGCCCAGCATATAGTATATATAGAGAAAATGAGCGCGCGAGTACACTCGGTGGCTTATCGAATCGCGGAGCCAAACGATAAGGGCGACGATAGCGCAACGCAACAAGGTGATACGAGACGCCGGCGGCACGCGACCACGATACCGAAGCACGTGTGCAAGAAAAGCCGCGGGTTATTACGCGAGAGTATATATTATATATAATAGGATGATGATCCGCGCGGAAACGTGATGGGTGTACTTTTGCTGGAGATTTTTTGTCCAGAGTCATTTTTTGGAGTGTTTTTTATATTGGGATCTATTGATGCTTATAATCGGTTGCAGCATAAATTTGATTTATTATTATGTCGCGTTACGGATTTGAATTAGAAAGAGATTTCTTTGGAACGCTGGGTAATTTTGTGCGTTCCTTCGATAAATAAATTCTAGTAATTTAAATTATATCAATCTGTCTTAAATCGCCTCGATCAGCATAATTAAATTGAATTATTTTAAATATTGCAGTACATTCTAAATATTATAAAGACACGTACCCTCGAGTAATAAATCTATCTTCAAAATTCTCGAATCGCGCAACTACTCATATTCTCATCCGCAACTAAGTAGTATATAACAACATCTGACCAGTATACGCAGCTACATAAGAAGCAAAAAAAAAAACGTATAAAGGGGTGAGCGAGTTGTGCAAGTTATTGGAGAAAACGAAAAAGACGAAGGCCAGTGGAAATTTCGTGACGTCAATCATCGTCGCGGCGGTTTATTTCGAAGACTTGGGAGAACTGCCGACGAGAGAGAGAGAGAGGAGAGCTCTCCGCTATATATACTGCTGTGTCAGTTGACCCGACGCGAACTCTGAACTGTATATACCACACGCTTTGCTTCTTCTTCTTCTTTTTTTTCATTCTCTCTTTCTCCTTCTTGCGTAGAAACGGTGGGATCTTTCCTGACGACTACAATTATTATTGTATGGAGCTGCTTGTTTTTTAGGTTTGTTCATTGTGAATAATTTTGATTATGAAACGAATCTAACGATTTTTTGGAATTTTGATAGTTTAACTAGTCATTAGCTAGAATATAGCTTTACAGTTTCACATAGGCTTTATAATAAATTTTGACTTTATATAGTATAAGAGGTTAATCTTTTTCAGAATATGGATAAAAATAATACTCTTTTCGAAATAAAGTCAAATCTGAAACATACCGATCTTCGCATAGTATGTATAATATATCGACGATATTAATTTCATCATATCAATAAAAAGTACATATACAATTCGTACACGTTTAGTTCAAAACAAAACGAACAGTATCCAATCATAAAAATCTCAAAAGCACACAAGAGCGCAGCGAAAGCATCAACCGATCGCGGCGATCGATGTGTGTTGCCGATCGTCCTTGCGGCAATGCACCGACACCGGTATGTCGAGAATGTCGTTCAATTAAACTTTCAATCGAGTTTCCATTGCGTCATTCGCACGACGATAAGGGCCTAGAGGTCGTGTACTTCAGGTCGGCCGCGCGGCCGTAACTGTGTGTGTTTTTTTTTTTATTGGTCGAACAAATAGAAAGAACGAGAACGTGTGCGACGCCGAAAGGAATAGGCTATTTTATTGCGTCCTGCGTATATTCGCTTGCTTCTTTTTTCTTATAACGTGAAAGTATTTTTCTTTGTAAAATTAAAAGTGAGTTCATTGATTAATGACTGAAGACGTAACGTATAAGTGTGTTTTAAATCGGTTCCAACCGATTTATTTTTCTCAACCCTATATGAAAAATGCTGAAAAATCTATCAACTCACTAAAGAAATATGAAAACTCATCCTTCCTTTTTTCGAAAATACGTTTCGAAGCGCCTCGAGGTCGTAGCTTGACAAACGACGGTCAGCGCGATAAATGTATATATACGTATAGATCGAATTGCAACGAGGGAGAAAGAGAGAACCTGCGACGATCGGTTATATATAGGTATATGTGCGTTGGTGGCTTTACCACCGGCTTAGTTTTTCGTACGTTACTAATACGGGATAGGATGTCGTGCACTCGCTGACGTAGACTAAATAGAGGCTTTTCCGATAAATCAATCGAGCCTCTCGGAGTTTGGCTTTTTTTGTGTCTTGTTTGTTTAGCGATTTGGAATTATTGTTATAATTATACTGAAGACTAAAGGTTTTGACATCGAGTATCCGTCGACTGATTTATCACATATTCTTGACTAAAGATAATACACTCTAAATTATCGCCTATCAAAAAACACCCATTAATTTCGAGTCCTCTCAAGAGCAATGGTTTTCATCCTTTTTTTCTAATACGAAGAATACGCTCCTATAAGAAGTCAATTTTTATCATCATTCTGTTAACACTCCTTTAAACAAGCAATAAATATCAGTTTTGAGTGATCGATTGAAAAAATTTCGAGAATCCTATAAGAGTATGTACTGATGACTCTCAGAAATATAACTGTACGTTCAAAAATAAACTCGTCATTTTTCTGCATATATAATACACATACACGTTATACGAGTCGAGTTACACCTTATATGTCGAACTCGAGCCCAACTAATTGTCCTCATTAAGAAAACTGTCGCATCTGCATTCTTGGGATGACAGGGGATATTCTCAGAAGAAATTTCGAAGCAGCAGACACATCGTCACTCTCCTTCAAACTTTCTGTACGAAAATTATTCCTCGCAGATGTATATATTCTATAGTATATAACTAAAGGCTGCGAATAGCAGATGAAAGAATTTCACAGTGTTTGCAGAGCCGCTTGTGTGAGACAGTCTGAGAGGGCAAGAGCCTTAGGAACATACAAGTCCTCCCTTGATCACTATACTATATAGTGGGACCCTCTTCTCGAGTCCTCAACAGTTGGTTAGGGGAGAGAGAGTGAGCAGAGCAAACACCCACACACGTATAATATTATAGGCCAAGCTCTTCTTTCTCTTTCTTTCTTCCAGCTCAGCATTTCCTTTTCGGTATAATGTTTCCTTTTATTATTACAAAACTTTGACAATATTTTAATTCTTCATAACAACAACAATAATAATAATATGCAAAGATTTTAAATATTTTACAAAAACAATTCGCATAGTATTTTCTGTCTATCTAATTTGCTAATGAAGTACCAATTATTCCGTCTCAGAGACTAAAAAAAAATCCACCATACAATTTCCCCTTATAAACCCTCGTCTGAATCTCACCCAAGAGTCTCACCGATTCCACGCAACAGGCGGCATAGTGTCATTAGTGTCGGCTCTCGGGAAACAATGCACACAGACGGCGGAGTATACAAAAAAAAGACGGCGCGGGTGTGGAAACTTGGAAATTGAGCTGTAAAAACCGGATACGCCGGAAGTTCTTATAGGTGTATATACATATATACGGCGCACGCGCCTAATGTTTGCAATTTCCCCGACGGGTTTTACGAGATACGGCTTTGTTTGTCCGCGGTTTTCTTTCATTTTCTTTCGTATAGTTCCTTTAGTTTATACAAATAAGCGGTATTGAATATTTTCTTTAAAGTATAAGGTATAGATCTGAGGGGTGTAAAAAAAGTCTCAAAATACTGGATTTATCTGAAAACAGGCGCCGTAAGTCATCGAAACACTCTTGGTCGAGTGTCTTTCATATTTTCGCGCCAGAGAGAGAGAGAGAGAGAGAGTGGGAGCTTGCCGTTATCTCCCAAAAACAAGCAATTAATCTCGGAATCATTCACACACGTTCAGATAACCAAAAGCGAGTGTGAAAAATCTCTGTTATATAGACACTTGGAGGGTGTTTCTCATCTGTATTATAGAACGGCGCTCCAGTTTTCCCTCATTTGCATAATATATATAATATATAAGCGACGAGCAACAGGTTCTGCATTTTTCACACCGATAACGACCGAGATATATTCATGAGTGTGTTTTAGCCGTCGTTCTGCTCTAGGGGAAACTGTCCAGAACTAATGGGTCGAGACTGAAGGCGTTTCGAGGAGAGGAGAAGAAAAAAAAATCGGTGATTTTTGGGGTTCCGAGCTTTTCTCACGAATAAACGTAAGCTTCGGTCTTCTTCGAGGGGTCGCTGTAGTTTCTTCTGGATGCTTGGAAGAAATTTCGATGCGATGCTGTGTGTCTAATTGAAGCTGATTTAGTGGATCGTAATTATTGAGGTGATGGTTTTGTGTTTTTACACTATGTATAAAAAAATTATGTTCCTTCGCTTTTCTCACGAGTTTGAGTGTAATGTTTTTCTGTAAGCAGGTGCTTGCTTTCACTCGAATTGTGAGAATTTCTTGAGAACCTGGGTATGAGTAATTTAATAGAAAAAATTTTATTTTTACTATTTTAAAACAAACGTAGAAATCCCCTCGCGACTAATTTTCGTAAAGCAGGTACCACGCCCCCCCAAAAAAAAATCAGCCACATGTGTGAATCTTCTCCTCCACATATTCATTATACAGAAGCTAAATGGGCGGTCAGTATCTGTACAACCCACACACACACACACGTGTACCATAACGCAGAAACTATACTAATACTAAACCAGACATACACATACGCCACCAAGGCAGTAGAGATCGGACAATTTACAGTCTTTCTCTCAAGTTACATTTTCGCCACGGTGAAAGAAACGTTATCCAGAGTCTCTTCTCACCCTCTGAGGACACCCCGTAGCGCAAGGCGCCAGTCCTGTGGAGAAAGCAGACCGAAAGCGCTCTCTTTCATTCTGTTTTTATATATTACACACACGACATGTTATATTAGTCAAAATTAGAGCGAGTGCGTGTTTTATTTTTATTTTTCACGAGGCGAACGAAAACCAGAGACTATTGCGCTGCGAGTTCAAAGTGGGCGTGATGATGATGATGTTGCAGCGGTGCGCTTTATATTGTCGAGTGTCTGCACATGAGATATTCAAGTGTGCGACGATGGCAGAAGTGGAGAGACACTGCGGTGTGGATCAATGAGGTCCTTATTTTTTTTTCTTTCGAGAGGTTGTTTAGTTCTTTTCGTCAAGTGAATATTATGATCGGTTATAGGTGAATCGTTATCACATATATTTATCGGTTAATCACAGGCTCGTTATAGATACGGTTACCGATACATCTCAGTCGAGCCGTTCATTATCGCCCCGAAATAGGACTTTAAAAGAAGGAGTTACTTCTACATAAGGTGACCTCGAGAGAGAAAAAAAGCCGCACCGACTAGCTATAAATCAGTCCACCCCATACGATAGAGGGTCGAAGTTCTAGGGGTCAGGCAGCCACGTTACGCTACCGGAGAAAAACTACGCCTACATGGATTAGTCGTCGGGGAAAGCCGTGCGAACGCAACGATTAAAGGGCTTTTTGGTTTTTAATGTTGAGTTATCTGTATGGACTGTGCACCACATATCTTTGCTGACCAGAGACAGTTGTTGATGAAATTGCTTTCTCTATCTCGATCTACACGAAATTATAATTCTTTGTAAAGTTTGATAAAATACATTCGAAATCTCGGAAACTCTCTGCACTCATACAAAATAATTATCATCTCCAATCAGCAACCAATTTACCAACTCCACGAACCCTCAGCACGTGTACATATATAACTCAATACCCTAATACCCCTCCATGTGAATTCTGGGCGTGAAGATACGCGCGCATTTCACGCCTGGAGCACCTCTCGCACGCGACTACGCCTCCCGATTTCTCAGTTTACGTTATATATACCGCTTTCATCACTGCCGAATCGACTGGATAAGCCGATCCGCTCGTTTTAGCCTACTGATGTATTTATGGCGATTCGCTCGACTCGACTTTCGAATTTACGCGGGCTTTTTTTCGAGATATCGACGCGGTCCTTCGACTAATTAGAAATTTTACGAGTTCGGTACACCCACTTTCTCTTTTCTGGAGGATTATTACAGAGAGAGACGAGGGTGACACACACACGTGTGATATGGGGTCGTATATACACAGGAAGTTATTGCAAAGTTATTGAGCAAACAAAAATTTTATGTTAAATATTAAAATCGAATTTTCGAGGATTTATGTGGCGTGTGATTTACATACCGATAATAACTCGATTTTCATAAGAGAGACCAGTATATACATAAGGGTTTTACTGAGGATCATCCTCATGTATATACAGGAAACACAATTTTCCCCACTCGACTAACCCGAAAAACTAATAATCTACCAGCAATAATCCTCTTCGATCGAGAAACACTCGAGAGAGAGAGAGAGAGAGTCACAACAATAAACGCACGAAAATCCTGCTTTTGAAAAACATGACTCTCCGCAGGCACGCGCCGCTTTTGACATCATAAACACAAGTGTGGGTTGGAAAATTCCTTCATTACAACCGGTCGCCGATTTTTCCCGGTTAATATAATCGAGAGAAGATTTTGTCATAATAGCGGCGGCAAAATCCCTTGGAAATATGACTCTTGACTTACGGATGAGCTCAAAATCACAAGTGTGTGTGCTCAGAGAGAAAGAGAGAAGAGCTTCGCTATTATTTTTGCGGCTTTTCCACTCGAGGTTGGCAGTTTGGAGAGATGACACAAGCTCGAGGACCGGCGTCACAAAGTCAAAGGTGCAGGCCTGTCAGTCATTTTGGCTGATAAAGATGAAGCTGCGCGCTGATGTCGTTTTCGTTGGGTAATGGAATACTGACTTCTTAATTTTGATTTAATATATTTTTATAATAACATATCGATGATGATGATGATGAGATACTTATTTTAACGAAATCTTTCCGAGAGCGTGTAAACAATATACATCGCGTCATCAGACTGTTTTCTCTTTGCCTCATCTCCGAAAGATCGTTAAAATCTTTCCGAGACGTCGATGTAAACAATGTACTGTTTTTGCTTGTCCTCCTCGAAAAAAAGAATACTCATCATTTTTCATACTCCATAAATATATTATAGCATCCAACAGCATTACACTCCATAGAAAAGCTGAAAAACACCTCGAGTATAATTATTATAAAACCAGATCATTTTTAACGAGATCTCGGCGAAAGCCCATTTCGGAAAAGTATATAATAAGTGCGTGACAATGACCGAAAGCGAGAAAGTCCTATATACACGAAGGTGGCAAAAGGGACACCGGGAAAAGTCAACAAATACCTATATATACATATGCTCGAAGTGAATAGTATTAGGCTTCGGTCAAGAGTTGACCGAGAGGAATCGGATAAATCGGAGCGTGAGTATTATGCGCTTACGGCGAGCTCAGGTTTCCCCCCACAAATATACACACATCGAGGGCCGATGTTTATGCAGAGACGAGCGGGAATTTTAACACTTTGACATCCTTCGCTGCTGAGTTTCCCCGGTATATATATGCATATAAGTCTGTGTGCTAATATGTTAAGGATTTTCGAGGGATATATGAATTTTATATAAATACCGCAGCTATTTGTTTATAGATTAAAAGCAAGAATTTAAAATCTAATTTATGATTTTTCATGCAAACATTATTCAAAGGTATTAATTATTACTTTGATTTGATGAAACAATTACAAGACTACTTTTAATTACAAGTTGCATAACGACACCAAGTATATATACAGAAAAGTTTCAGCAACTGGTATATAGTATTGAGTAATATATAAAAAAAAAATGTCCCAAATAAAGCCAGCCAACAGCATAGCCAATTAAAAGAAGCTCTTATCAGCCGCAACGACCCCGTAAACTCTCAACATCATCACAAAAGCTCATCATCTCCGCCTCCATTCGACAAACCCCGCAGAAAGTACACAACTTTCGTGGAATTATCTCGCGACCTTTTGTCGCTCGTCGCTCTTAAAATATACGCGCGCGAGTCTCTTTCTCTCTCTCTCTCCCGTCGAATACGCACAATTATACTCCCGATGATGAGATGGACAGAAAAACAGCGCGAGATAAGAACCGCCGCCCCTCACTCTCTTTCTCGAGCCGCCGTACGATCGACGAAGACTCAATAAATCCGTTAATTTTCTCTTATTTTCTACAGAGTTCTCCGCTTATTATAAATTTTAGTTTCCTCCCTCTCTCTCTCTCTCTCTCGTATATTATAACTCATTTCGGTCGCTTGTATATGTGACTATATGTACATATACAATAAGCTACTTGGCTTGTCTCTTTTTCCCCGAGACTCGCTCGGTTATCATCGACACACCACTTGTTTATCTCGCTTCGAGTTTTTTTTTCGTGATTTTTTGCTGCTACTTTTTACATGGACTACGTGCTGATTTAACAAACACGAAACATTTATTTCGAGGTATTTTCGTCGGTATCTCGTAACATATTTTTTGTTTTTTTTTTTTAATGACAAAAGTTGGCGTTAATTTTTACTTTATGCAATATCAAAAATTTAATCGTAGATCGTTATGACACACTAGCTTTTTTGTAGGTAAGAAAATCGTCAACTTTTGACGTTATAATATTTGTCTTGAAAAAGTATAAACAAAATTTTATAATACATATATATACCATAAACATCATAATAATAATCTCAAAACCATGTAAAAATCGTTATGATATACAATCGGTAATTGCTTACCGATCGCTCCAACACCTGACTCCCTCCTCAGCCAACAAATAATCTCTCACGCTCTCTTCACACAAAAAAACACGTAAAACAGAGCCATCAACACACACACAATAGAGCCTCGTCGGGAAATCAAAAGCCAAAAACCCCTTTCCACGCAAACACACTGCGCCGAAGAAAAAGGATGAGTTTCCCAGTCTGAAGAGCCTCGAAGAAAGGAAACCCATCTCATATGTATTATATATGTACCCCCTGAAACTTTGTAACACACATAGGTATATATACCTATATATAAAGATGTTTGCGCGCGACTATATACTCATATATTTGTCTGACGTCACATCCTGCGCGACCGGACGTCCGGTTTTGCGACTCCTGACTATGCGCGATAAAGAAATCTATGTACTTTTGTTGAAAAATAAAAAAAAGATTGTGTGTGTGTGTGTGTTTTTCTTAGGAGGAAAATAAAAATCGATCTTCTTGTAATTGTTATTGTGTTATATTTCAATGTCAGGGGAATTCTCCTCAATGGATCGAAAAGTGTTTGTTTTTGTGGGACGAGAAGGAAAAGCTTTTAATATATAGGAGTGCGAGAACTGCCGGCGAGCGCGAAGTTTTATATTATAATTATGCATATTAATCATGTGTATTTATCTCGGCTTAATTAGACGCATTGAAGTCCGGCGATAAGCGCCAAATTGCGTTTTTAATTAATGCGAAAAGCGCCCGTGATTGATATTGTGTATATTTGGAGGAGTCTCAGAGATAAGTTGACACAATAAATCGAAGGGAAAAAAATTATTGTTCAGAATAGAGTATAGTATGACGTTCATATAGACGAAAATATTCCGTTGAGAATGTGAAGTATTTTTCTCGTCTAAAATTGTAAATTTTTATATATATACAAATTTCAGCGAAATTTCTTTCATTCATGAACGCGTCCACGTGGAGTTTCGTTATCGTCTCAGCGTGAGAAACGGCGCTACGGGAAATCGCTATTATACTGTTGGTGCCGTGAAATTTATCTGTAATGACGTCGTTAAAAAAACGGAGCATCGCTCTAAACTGCATTGATTAAGACGCAGACTTGTACGAGTTAGAAAAATGTGGATATTTGCATATAAAGCAAGATGATTTGGGAATATTATTAATTTTCGTCACCTGATGTGTTGTCGCTTTATTTCATAAACTTCTTTTTATTGGCTATAATAATAATAGAAGTAAGAAGAAAAATGATGAAAAAAATAAGTAGATCGCAATGTAATGTTTGGCAAATTTAACAATGGGAATTTCGCAGCTATAAATCAAACAATTGTTTGTTCTGTTACTCTAGGTCTTGCGCGTGAATTCCTCGTGCGTTTTCCACTTGAGCTGTTATTTTATCGCAAACTCGTAGTTTCCCAAGTGTGTGCCGTTGTATACGGAAATCAAGAAACGTGCTTTCCGCTTTTATCGATTGTGTCGGTGCCTTGGGGATGAATATTTACAAGTAAACTATGTCGGCTAACGGTACATTCTTACGCTACATATATTTGTAAAAAATTACTTTTCTTACATGCTAACTTTGTACTAAAATAACGTTGCAATGCGTAAAATAGATTTTTCTTTTCACATAATAAAAATCTCGCAAAAATATAAACCGAAAAATCTCATCAAGTATTTCATTCTCTCAAGAGACATACTCGGACGTGCGAACGCACTAAACAAATAACTCCGCACGTATATATACGCGTATCGAAAAACATGTGAGCCGCATATTTTGATGCGTCGAAATGTTCCCAAAACAGATAATATAATAACCAGCAAAATTCATTCTTAAAAAGAAAAATTCTTAATTACAATTTAACGATCACACAGACATTAGAGGCGCTTTCCTACCCGAAGTTTACACACCGTCGGCTGCAGATTCTCACGTATATATACCTATACACCCAAAATTCGAGAGGGACGTGTCTCTCTGAGGCGGCCGCAAATATTTGCTCCATTATTATTTTACGGTGCGGTGCTTTGTGCTGCGTTGGATTAAGAATTTATAGCCCCAGACTGTCGGCTCTTTTTTTTCCGGAGCTTCGTCCAATTGAGAATTGCGCAACCGATGGTCTAAATACTTCACTCGATCGTCTTTAGGGAAATTAGGGTAGGTATATAATGCGTTGCGTCGTTAGGCGGTTTGTTAAGCGGATTTGTGTTGAGAGGTGTTTTTATAAATAGACTATACTGCCGATGAGGATTAAGGACATTCTGTGGATATAGGTATACGGCGAAATGTGATGATTTTGAAAATAGATTAATTATTATTGTGTAATAGTCGTGAGTATATAATTACACTTGGATGAAATGGATTTGCAAGTGAATTTTATAATGATGAACGGGGGAAAAAATTGTTGAACCGCGTAACATAGTTCACGTATCGAGCTACAGAGGGCAATAGTTTGCAGACTCGAGCTGCGTAGAATATAATATCTGGCTCACGCTTTCGCAGAAGAAATCTATGAAATTTTGAAATAACTTTGAATTAACTCAAACACAAGCTATACTGATATGTAAAACAATTACAAACTTAAGAATATAAATATGATGTAGTTTAGCTGTGCTCGAGAAATTTATAAAACAACAATTCACTCAATGCCAATATTATATAATAAAACATACACATCAGACATGAGGTGAGAAGATTTTACAGTAATACAATATGCTGTTCATTGCATTAGCGTATACAGTATCGCTTTACCAAGCGTTCATAAGCAAAGGGTGATCTCTTCCTGTCCTTATTGAATTTCCCTTCTGCGAATCAAAAGCGCGCATTTTGTCTAGCTTACTCATTTGCATATACGCGTCTTCTTCGACGCTCAAAAGTTTTGTCTTTCACTTCGCATGCATCCAAGGAAACGCAACAACTGATGCATACTATATTTATATGTATATATAAGAAGCGAAGAATTCGAGCTTTCTCAATATTTGAAATTTAACCGCGACTGCAGTATACAATTACAAAGTGGATTAAATATTCAAATTTCGCGCTGGAACATTATGGACAACAAAATTTTATAAATCATTTTCAACGAGATATGATGCTACCTATATGAATTTCATACTTTAAGATAATTTGATCTTATTATTATTATTAATCATAAGCAATATAAACCATTCGTTTTTCTGTAGCAAATATCACAGCGCGAAAATTGCCTTTTCAATTAACTTTAAAACACTATATATAATAAACCCTTAAATTAAAAAAATCTAATTCTCCGAAGCCCTCAAAAGCTGCAGCAGCAGCAGCCACAATTTTTCAGCCTCGCGAGTTCACTGCGCGCCTGGTAATTACGTAACGCACTAAACGCACGTATAGGGCAGGTACACATATACATACACACACACTCTCTCGCCGTTAAAAGTCGCCGGGCGCGCTCTCGAAACAATCACGCGGAGTCCGCGACATTTCCTTATGAAACTCGTAAAACACACGGCTTGGCAGTTTGTTATAAAGCTCCTACTGCCTTGCGCGCGTCCTTTCGAGCTACTCTTTCTTTCTTTCTTTCTACTCTCGTGCTTCTCTTATTATAATTTTCTACCTATATACCTCTGCAGCAGTGCACGTACTCGTTCTGCTGTATAACTGATTCAATGACCTTTACGGCGCGCGAGACTTTGTTTTTTTTTTTTTGCTTCTATTGATTATTATTGCCAGCGAGTACTATAGGGGGTCTGGATATAATAGAACAGTTATATAGTTTGAGGGATATATATATATATATACGAAGGTTGTGTACCGATGAAATTTGAATTGTGGGAGGTATGGTTATTTTGAAAGAGGATAAATATTGTTGTTTTTCACTCGGTATATTGTGTTGGCAGGAATTTACAAACTTTTGCGGCGTTTGATAAACAAACTTTTGAACTGGAGTTCGATTCTTTTATTTCTTCTACGACGTCGTTCTGCATTCATTTTACGATAAGAAAAAACATAGGTAATATACAATAAATTAAAAAAAAAAAAAATAGAAATATCTGCAGCATCACTTCGCAATATACACGTGGTCGACGAATGGAGCATATCATCCGACTAAGTACCGTAAAATCTCGCGAGAGAAGCGTTCGTCTGTGGTAATTGTGTTTTGACAGGGCTCCGCCGGCCGACGGGAGGCGGGTTTCCTCAGGGACCACTTCGTCGCGCCGTCGCTCCCTCTCTATATCTCCATCTCTCTCTCTCGGACGTCTCGTCTATATGCCGCCGACGCAAGAGATGATCAATCAATCTGTGCCTCGTCTCCACCTACTATATACTATGGCTATATCCTATCTGCTAATTTTTCGCAGAGCTGTTTTCCTTCGTCATTATAGTGTTTGCGGTTTGGATTCTGGGATGCAATTGTAAGCTTAATTGCGTGGGAGAGATTCGAATTTCGTTGCGGTGAGGATTGAATTGAGTTTTCTCGCTAGAGTTATAAATATTTGTTTGAATGTTTATAATTATTATCGTGCATAATATGCATTCTTTTCGAAGATTTGAACGTATACGGTTTTTAGAATTTTTTATTAAATTTGCATACCGTCATTTTTCTTTAAATAAATTAAACTAAAAATTTCTGAACGCCATTAAAAGCTCGTTGCATTTTCAAATGCAACCTCAACGTCAAATCAATATATTCAACGTATTGAATATATTGAATATATCCAATATATTCGATATATTCAATATATTCAATATATTCAATATATTCAATATATCCAATATATTCAATATATTCAATATATTCAATATATTCAATATATTTAGTACATTGAATATATTCAAGTTTAAACTTATAGGTACATCATATGGTCGAAAAAGCCGAGCAAAGCAAAGAGATAATGCATAAATACCGCGCCTTGTTTTCAAATCACGTGTTAGCCAAACTAATCGACGCGAAAACCAAACCCCTTTAATACTGCTGCCGAGCGGAGTGAAAGCAATTTGTCATGGCACGAAAGTGGGTGGAACTTCTTGGATGAACAGCTATATGAAAGATGTCCAAGCTACTGTGCTTCTTGATTGGTCTCTATTGTACGTCTCAAGCAACAGATTATCACCAGATGGCTCGAGAGATGTATCTGCGGGCTTGTGTTGCGTTCTCTTGCACATTAGACATTTAATGAGTGTTTGGAGAGTCTATGTAAACAGTGATGTAGACGTTTATCAGTATTATTTATGGGAATGGCGAAATTTTCCGTTAGTTCTATATGATGCAAATATTATAATACGAATTAAACATTTTTTCTTTATTTATAATTGGCCACTAAATTAAAAAAATTATTGCAAATTTTTCTCTCCCACAGCTTTCACACAGGCGAGTAATCCACGTTCACACGTCACCATTTCCTCGCCGTATATACACATCCTCCTCAACCCGTACACAGATATAATACCCACAAACTCCCATGTCGCTTAAAAAAAAAAAAAAGAAAAAGCACCGTTCAACGCTCTTCCTCCTTATTTTTCGTCGACCGATAACACCCGCATATATATATAACGCACTCACTCAATCCGCGGGAACCCACGCGACGAATATATATATAACATGTCCATCGTTTGCACGAGGCACACGTTTCCGTTGTGCAGGAAAATAACCGGCTGTTCTTTTTTCCGCCTTATCGCCAAAAGTGAGGGCATATAGTACACCAACTTGATGGCTCAGCTGTCTCTTGTGTTTCGAGCGTTTTGTGCGCGGGATTTTTCGTTTTTTTAGAGGAGGGATGTATGGGGTGATTGTGTATACCTGATGGAGGGATTTCGTGTTTGCGAAGTCGCCGCTTTGTTTGCGGGGAGGGTTGAAGATTTTTTATGGTGATAAATAATGGGGAAGTGCTCGTTGTTTGAACTTGAGGTTTGTACGAATTTTGTATAATTGCGATTTATTGGATGATATTGTAGTTGATTAATATATTTATCGAAACAAACAGCTTTATAAAAAGCATTGCTCAACGTTTGCGTATTTTCGAAGTCAGGCGGGAAATACCCAAAACGCAATTTGGCAAAGGTCACTGTGTCGTCTGATAAAATATATACAAGACAAAAATGATAAGAGAATAACAAAAATATAAGTTTGTAAATAAGCAAAATAAAAGATCGCCAACCGATATCCCATTCAAATCTCCAGTACCAAAACAATCTCGCTATCTCCGCAAACAACAATATCAACCCTAAAATCCTGCCCAACCGAAAAACCCCACGCCTCCACACATGTCTGTCTCTCTCTCTATCATCCATCAGTATACTGCAGAAAAGCGCATATTCCAAATTCCTCGCATAATACACACTACAGTACAGATGAGATAAGCAAATCAGTGTGCGGTTATCCAAGGATAAGGTTTTAGCACGTCTAGGGGCTTATCGTTTATCGCAGCAGAGCGACAGTCGCAAGCGCGATTAGGACTATATACTGTGAGTCTGTGACGTCAGGTATCATATCGTCGTCTACGTCGTCGTCGTCGTCGTCGTCGTAGTAGATCCTCTCATTGGTCGTCCGGTTAAAGGAGGAGCTCATATATACACATGTATGTGAGTTGGGTTTATCTCGGCGTCCTTGGCTAATCTCTTATACTCTCCGTTACCGCGTCGAGAGATTATATCCTATCAACTACTGCTGCACAAGCTTCAGTCGCGGAATTTATCTCTTTTGGTGATGTGGCGACCAGAGAGCTTTTGTTGTGGTGTATATTTATATATTAGTGCTGGTACCGGCTGATTATTGGATGATGAGGTGATGATGCGGTTCGCGCACCTGGTGTTGAGTGTCAACAAGTTTTTATAAAGGATTATTGATATGGAATATTGTATATTAATTGTCGTGCAGATAAAACCGATTTCAGATACGTATATATCTTTTACAAAAAATCGAGTCATTATAATATAATATCGATCCACATCAAAAACTCTAAAAATCCACAAAATAGCTTTTCTCTCCAAACCCGCACACATCCATCAGTATTATATATAACAGCCTCGTCGTGCGCGCGCACACACACACAGTTATAGGGTTCTCTCGTATACAGAAGAGGCCACTATATACATATATATATAGGTATGTGCACACACGTTCTCGCAACGAACGGCTACGATGCCCGCGGCTTGCTAAGGTCGTAAAAGAACGGCCGGCTATCGCGTATAACATATATAGCGATATGCAGCTGGCTTATCTGAACTAGTTGCAAGCCGACAGCGGTTCTCAAGCGGCCTCGACTAGCCAGACTCCTCCCACGTTATTTACAAAGCTCGTCCTTCCCTCATCGTATTATAGCTATATATGTATTATATAGTCGGCGTAGGCGAGTTCGAGGAAATTTTACTGTCGAGGCGTTCGTTTCTTGAGAGAATTTATTGTAATATATACTATATAGTGCAGGTGGTTGGATATTCTATTAAAAAAAAAAAAATTAGTTTAATTCACTGCTGAGCTGTAGAGTCAGCTGAAAGATCAATGACGAAAATCAATATATGCGAGTATTGTATATATAGTCGAGGACTTCTCAATGAACGCGTATATATATACAGTATTATACGTTTGTATACGCGCGGTAATCTGATTTTATATATATATATACGTTACCTCAAGCGTGCGTATACGCGCATTCGAAACTGAGGGTAGGTGTCGGGTATCAGAGGCTCTCGAATTTATCTCAAGCGATAACGAGCCTCTATGGCATTCATATATAGGTATTATATATACTTAAGCATTTCATTAACAAAAGTCACGTGTGATGCTTGCAATTCTGCACTTGCGGCGAGAAAGACTTTCTTTGAGCTGTACTTTATTGCATTATAATTTTCTTGAGAATATTTTCATTTTTTTTTCTAAATTTTACAAACGAATCAATCAGGAAGCTTCACAACGTAATAATCTCAGCAACTGTCAACCGCCTTTTTCCCACAGGAATAATTAAAAAAAAAAAAACAATAACCTCAAGAAAGTAGGAAGCGGATGCACCTCGATAAGAGATATCTCAACCTGTCCACACACACACACACACCCCGAAACCGCCCACTCTTCTGCATAAGCATTTTACTCTATAGAGATAACGTACGGAGACAGACGAGAAAAGGTTCCCGCCTCGTCGCGCAGATACACCGTTGTGGTGTATAGAATAACGCATATATATATATATATGTATATATACACAGAGAAAGAAAAGTATATAACACTGCGAGATATCGGCATATACGTGTGTGTATGTAACACACGTAGAGCAGCGGCGTATTATCACTCGGTATTTCGTGAAATCAGCCGGCGCGCCGAGAGCTATAAGGCAGCTCTCAGTGCGCGATCGCAGGTCTGCGCTAAAAGAGGTCCCTGTGATGCCTAGATGATGGGCTATTTTTTTTGTGAATTAAGTAATGGATGTGTGTGTGGAAAAGTTTGGTGAAAACTTGTGCGCGAGTGAATTACATTTATGATGGCAGTTCTCGCGGTTATCGCGAAATAACGTGACCCAGTGACATAATTGAAATGTTGTAGTGCGAGTGTGCGTTTATTTTTTTGTTTTGATGGTATTGTGAAATTTGCTGTTTTCGAAAATCTGCGTGTATAATGTATGTACTCTTTTGCATCGGATGCGATTGAATGAAAATTTATGGTTGATCTAGAAATGTGTTGTTCTGTGATATACATCGTTTTATAATCGAATTTTGTGTTGTTGTCTATATCGTGAGATTATCAATCGTGTCGTTGTGACGGCAAAAATGTATTATTATTTTAGTGTTTTTTTTTTTAATACAGAAAAATATCAAATTGAATAAAGTACTCTTATTTAACTTACACTATACAAAAATTTAAATAAAAAGAAAATACCTCTATATAAGTCCACTAGAAAATTCAAATCGAAAACCACCACCGCAGCAGCAGCAGCAGCTCCTCACACCGCAAAAGTCCACAGGCGACGAAGAAGAAACAGTAGAAATGAAACTACACTCGCGCGCGAGAGCTGCAGGATATTACTCTGAACGACACGATTTCCATAAGAGAGCTTGCGTTTCAGGAAATTCTCGCTCGCGCGGGAAAACAATAACGCTCGACTCTTGCTGCTGCTGCTGCAAAAAAAAAAGTTCCGTGACGCGATGAATTTCACCGCTACGGACCATAACACGGCCTTTTGTGTATTATAGCGAGCGACTCTCTGCTAGAGTCGAGCCTAGTGGAAGAAAGAGTAAACACGACGGGATTTTTTTTCTCTCTCTCTTTTGCTCTCGTGGTTTTGTTTTATTCTCTTTTGAGGTGGTGTTTGTCGAGGTATTTGGTAAAATATATATGCAAGTGCGCTTGGGATTGAAAATTGTGTTCTTGATCGTACGGTTGAAAGATATTGAATGAATTTAAAGTATTGCACACGAATGCATCGTTATATATTTTGTATAATATAATAGTTTTGTGAATAAAGTAAACTATGTTAAATAACAAGTTTTGTATTATAGTCAGAAGCAAGTAGTTGTTGTGGCAATTAAAAAGTAGAAGCAGTTAGTCATAGGCTGCGCGGTGCGTAATAAAATTGTTCTACTTTTTTGCACGGTACCTATATATAGCGCAGGAGTTAAAGTATATTATAATGTCGAAAATAGAATTGCAATTAAAAATTGTTGAAATTAATATTGTCGTTTCTAATCCAGAAAAATATATAGCCAAGTTCGTTCAAGTACATTGGTTCCATTTCTATTATTATAATACATTATGCTGGTAGCGATATCTTACGTAATGCAGTGCACGGAATTTGCATAAATGGAAATATATATTTAAGTCGGTATATTATTATGCGACTCTGCAGCTATTTATTGCAAAATATGCACGTGGAAGAATAATTCAGTCATATGAGTTGAAAAATATTATTACATACTCCAGTATTAGTTTGATAAAATATTTCAAAACAAATACTTCAAAGTTAACAGCGCGCACAAAGCGTCTTTCGAAGGAAAAATTGTAGCTTTTTAAATAACGATTATTCTGAAAAAGAGGAAAACTATCAGTACGGCTATATCTCAAAATCATCATTAAACCAGCGAAAAAAAAGTACGCTTATCATCGATTCCAACGACGATCATTACTCTTCCGTTTTTACGATCGCTCACGCAGTTGCATCAGTCCGAAACATCTCTCTTATCATCCTATACACGGAATATTTCCTTCAAAAAAAAAAGAACGAACGACGAATAAAAACCGATAGAGTCTCGTGGAAAAATTGGGAAACCGAGAGGGAAAGAGACACTTGAGTAACGATGCCACCGTATATAGAAGGGCGTATTAGAGAAAATATATATCATAACTCACACGCGCGGGATATAGGGAGATAAGACTGAAAAAAGAGAGACTGGAAAGTGGGACGTATATGTACAGTAGTTGGATCGAGATGTGTTTTGACAAACTGTACTCTGCATATAATAATTACGATGTAATAATTAATTATTATAATATAAAACCTTTTTTTTTTAATTAAAATTTGAGTTACGAAATTTTCAAGGGGATTTACGGAAGGCGGAGCGGTTTACGATAGGCTCGATCGGGTTCTCCGTTATAAAACATTCGCCAGCTGCTACTGGCAGAGCGCCATTTTGAAGAATCCTTTCTCCTCCCTACTCGTCCTCGATGTCTATAGACACTACTGTCTATATATACTGTCTCGGCTACTTCTCCTCCCACAGCCCGTGAATTCTTTGTTCGCTTTTTTGAGCCTCGACTGTTACGTTTTTTTAGCCTTTTCTGATATAATAGTATATTAATTTAATTGAAGAAAAAATTATTTCTCTATATTTTTAATTCAACACAGAATCGAAGCTTTTCGAACAAGGCGACTCTTTCACAATGTGGGATGTGGCTCGAACCCACTTCCTTTCTGGAACTCGAGTAGTTTGTATAGAGGTCAAGCATAAAAATGTCCTCGTATTCGAACAAGCCTTTTATACATTTATTATAACATATACGTTATTTTATTATTCAGTTTATTAATGAATTTCTATTAACAATACAAATAAGTAAGAAAAATTGTATAAATCTTTCACAAGTTTAATTACCAAACTGATAAGCTTTAAAATCCTTCGAACCATGACGTCTCTATACCAACCCTTTTCGGACGTTTTTTTTTTATCTCTTCATCAGTCGACTGCACGCGCTCGAGAAGAAAAAGCGCCGTCAGAGAGAGCGTTTTTCAAAGACACACGCATATAAAGGGACACTTGAGGCATCGAGAGAAATATATATATATAGCTCGAATGATTTAATGCTCTGGCTTTACGTGATCCCTGACTTTCGTGACGCTGATTGTCGACCCCGAACTTTTTTAAAACTCGCGTGTCTATTAAACTATATAGACTGCTCATCTCTTTGAATTTAACGATCTAATGAACGTTTTATTCGATGAAAAATAAATAACGATAATTGTGTATAGTCGACTAATGAAAATAATAATTATTCAAAATTTATTATGGTCTCCAAACGACGGTATAAATTTTTAAACATAAGCATTATTACGCATAGTTAAAATATTTATACCGATCAGTGCTTTATGACTTTCCTACCTGAGCAATAGCTACGGATGAGTCAAGATGACAGACGCGAAGAAAATATAAAAAGACGAAAATGATGTGAGTGAAATTATTTTCGACTGATCTATAGATCATGTGATTATATAAAAGATCCAATAAGAAATCTGATGATCTCAAACAGTATACGTATATTAGTCAGCAGTTGCTGATGGTGAGAAACTTTCCTTATCGAATATTTGTGATGAATCGATTAAATAGTGCAAAAATAGTAGTAGTATAAAAGTAGGCAAAAAATTATGTTATCATTCGCAAGATTGATATAAAAAAATAAAACGTATCAGTATAGCTAGACATAAATATACTAGGATTAGAAAATATATCCGAATAGATAACAATTTTCTTTTCTATAAACACATAGTATATGCAATATATGATATAAAAGTATAATGTCTTGAAAATATAAATCGTTTATAAATGTGTCTCACTTTATATATATCTCATATCGTACGATTAGAATTTATCAAAATGCGCCTCTAATAAAATTGCATTATCGTTAATACACACCACACACATATATTACCGGCAATTATCGAGTGATATTGTTTAAACATTTAAGTTTCGTGTATATTACTCGCGATAATTTATATCGCATTGTTACAGTGTATAACAACATCGTGTCGCTATACTGATGTGCACATAATATACTTCGATATGATAAGTCTCAAATCAATTTAATGTATTTCAAAATAAAAGACAGGATAATAACTTTTATCACGTATACTCCATACTATACCATCTAGTATACATGCACTTAAATCTATTATATAATAATAAATTTTTATTCTTGCACAGCACACACCCCCAATTCTGCGAATCTCTCGGAACCTCCTACACGTCTCGCGCAAAAGTCAAAACATCCTGCCGCAGTTCGTATATACACCAAACAATAACATAATCGAAACGTAATTAGCGGCTCTCGCTTTCATCGCCGAATTGCAAAACAAATAAAAGAAAAAACGTCATCAGCGGTGCGTCACGAACCTCTTTTTTTCTCTTTTCAAACGCGACTCTCGTTCATGAATCGAACGAGTGTGTGATGTATAATATAAGTATACTATATATATACCGGACCGGAATGTTATGAGGTGCCGAAGCTCGAGCGCCTAAAAACAATCGGCTGCAAGAGAGAGAGAGAGAGTCTCTGTGTGTATAAAGAATTCGACATCGACGCCGGCACACACGTGCGATCGCTCGCCAGAGTTCATTCATAAATCTGTTCGGGATACGCACTTGTCAGCTCGTTTTTTTTTATGTGTGTGCATGTGTGCTATAAGTGGGTGATGAAATTTCGAATTTTGTGTGTAGGGTTTATTGTATGATTGGGACTAACTGTACCTATAGTAAAAAGCTTTGAATTCTTTTAACAATTAAAATAAAATGTTTATATACAAAACTCATTTCAATCTCTCTGTCCTTCCAAACTACAGCAGTAAACAGAAAGTAATACCGATATCTAAATTTTCAACGCATCAAAAGTACATAATACTCAATCTCAACACGCAGGAAAAATAAGTCCGCAAGAGAAAAGTGCCTCCGGTATTATAGGCCACAGCAGCGATAATATACAGAGGTGTGCGACTACTGCATCGTTAAGTATACATATATACACGTAGACTGCAGGGGCGGTCTTATCATTGTTCCGATAATCCAGTGCACGTATATATTACACACGCTATTCATCCCCGACGCTCCGGCAGTGACTCGCAGACCATCATCGGCTCAGTAGTTCGTGCGGACCTTATTCTATACTCTTCATCGTAAAAAAATCGAATCGCACGATTTTTCGCTTTTTTTGCGTTGTTGTATACATAAACGTTCTTGTGCCAGTTTCTCTATAGTGTTCTACACGACTTATACCTGGATATAGAATCGTTATAACCGATCGAGAGAGTGTGTAATTATTATATAAATAAAAAACGATTTTTCAAAAATTACTCACCGTAGTGTCTAGAGCTGAGATCGGTAGCAGGCTCTTTGTTCTCCTCGACGCTTTTCCTCCTCCTCATAGTATACCGATCTCGAAAAAAGTCTCTCTCCACTGCACTGTATATTACAATCAAATATCGTCTATAAGTTTTCTCAAGAAGAAAAAAAAAACGATCGCTGCTATAGTTCCAATACAAGTCTTCTCTCTTTCTCCCTATCCGTCATTCGACACACCAACACCCTCTCCTTCGTATCCTGCGTATATTATATTATAGAGCTTATCTACTATATATATACAGTGAGACGGTAGTCGTCGGCGCGCGATCGGCAGCTCTATGATCGGTAGTCGCGACGACGGTCTATACTCGAGGCTTGTCGAGACTCTATGTGCGTGTGTGTGTGTGTATGTGAGTAATAAGCGCGAAAAACGAGGCAGCGCGAAGAGAGAGAGAGAGAAAAGAGTGCATATGTACAAGTGAGTGGGGGTGCGCGAATCGCGCGAGAGACCGAGTTTTCGTGCGCTTTGACTTTGCCTGGTTATTGCTTGTTCTAGAGTTTTTTTTTAAAGATTTTTTACATTCTCTATAAAATAATGAATGATTGACTGTACTGATACTCCTGTGTATTTACATTTGGAAGAATTAAAACGAAAAATTAAACTGTTTCAACTGGCGAACGATAGGTCTTTTGATAAATGAAAATTGTATGTACATTCGGAAGTTAAAAAAAAATTATGAAGAACACTTGATGATCGTGCGTCTTACGAAAGAATATAAATAAATGTAGAACAGAAAACAAGATGGCTTAAGTTTTAAATCAACAGTTTAACTTCTTTATTACTAGGTATGTACTTACAAGTGTGTACAAATCGACGAATTAGCTGACAAAAGAAAAAAAAAGTTACGCACTTATAAAAAAAAGAACATTTTACAAGAGCCCTTCTTTTTCATCTTAACGATCGATGACGTAAAACCATCACTAATGAAAGTCTTTCTCCACATTTATGTAATTTCATCGAAGATGCTGGTATTAAAAGAATATATTCAAAGGCAGCTATTGTTTTTTTTTCCCTTTCAGTCACACACACTCACACTATATATGCACTGGATAATTATAAATTAAATGCAGTGTTCTCGTTTGGCAGACATTATCTCCGTATAGCTGCGCTTATTTCCAAGAAATACAGCACGAACCATTTTGCTTTTGCTGGCTTTTTCATTGGTACATTTATCACTTAGTGGAAAGGCGCAATAAAATTGGTATGATTGAAGCTCGTTAACGTAGTATTTTGTAAATGAAGAATGTTTTAATTAATTATTTGATTTAATTTTTCACGCGATCAACTCTATACGACGAAACTTTTTAGTAGAATAATCAATCCCCAACTGCTTAAGAATCTAAAGAACAGCAAACTTCTAGAGCCAAATAAAATAGCAAACAAGTGCAGTCAGAGCTGTAAAATCACCACTTTCTTTCAAAGCTTTGCTCTTGGTTAGACATTCTAGCATTCTTATATAATACATATTGTACATCTTTGTCCAACACCCGAAAAATTCACAAAGCATCTAATTTTTTTGACTACTTTCAATTTCACAAAGAGGATTGACCAAATCATAACTGAATAACTTAGCAAGAAGATTTAGCAATAAGAATAGCAACATAATTTATTTCTAATTGATAGGCACGATTCGTGCTGATTGTAGACACGAAATAATAGATGTAAAAAAAAAGAAAACATTTAATAAAAAAATGGCTATTCGCTATTTACACACATTTATGTATCTATGACTTAAACTGCCGTCGATGCAAATCTAACAGAAAAGTCAATTCTAAGAGCTCCTTACAGATTGGTTTAATGGCGAGTAACAATGATAAATCGTTACATAAACGTATTTACGACAATGTCTAAATTACGAAATGCAGTTGGATTAAAAGCAATTAATATATCGTTACGATTACAAACATAAACTCGTTACGTCATCTGTTAAGTTAAGTGAAAGTTGGATCACTCTTAAAGGTGCCTGTGACAATATTAACCGATTCGGTGAGATTTGGCTTCATTTTCACCAAGCAACATATTAACCAATGATTAGACCACAACCTAGCCTGAACTGATTCTTATTGTGATTGAGCATTCCACTGAGTGCAAACGTGAATGGCAATGGCTGTAATTTCTTCTCCAGAACGGCACCGACGGTCCAATTTGAGTCGACGCTTCCTGTAATTTATTTAATTCGCATTTAACAAATCAACTTTCGCCAAAATCAGAATATAATCGAGAGTAATACCGACCTTTAAAGACTAAATCTGCTTTGGGTAAATCAACTTGGTAACCAATAGTAGCTACTGCTTCCTGCATTCTACTATTGACTTCCAACTCCACTCCTACTTGTACTTGTTGACTAGCTCTCTGATAAAAGCAAAGGTGACAGCCAGCCAGACCTGAATGTAAAAATTGGCCAAATTAATAATGTACAAAATTGCAGACTTCTTATTAGTATTAATTTCATCAACAATGTTTACCTAGACTTCCACTGATAGTTGAATCTCCATTTATGTAACGCCCAGCTAAGGACACAATTGAAATGTATCCATTAGGAACTGCAGGGCCTTGCTGGTAAATCAACTCTCCACCGAGAGCTAATTTTGGTGTTATACTTTGGAGGTAATGCAAGACCATCAATCCTGAAAGCAGCAATAGAAAAATTAGGTTACAGAAATTTTAGTATAAAAAAAATTAACAAAAAAACAATGAATTTTCAATCATTACCAGAATTATTGAGTACATCAGGATTTCCCAGAGTTACTGATAACGAATAGGTATCTCCACGGTAGTCTGCTGTCATCTGAACAGCACTGAATTTGCTACGCTGCACCTGTGTAGCTAGCTTTCCCCTGATTCTTTCTGTGAACTGGTGGATAATATTGGCATTGAGATTTCCAGTAGGGTCGATATCTCCTACCAAAACTGGAAATGTTTCTGTGGGCGAAAGCTGTTTTGATCCTACGTAAGTTGCTCCAAACCTACACAAATGACAGCAATGCTTTAGTCAAATATTTAATTCAATTACAGCGAAATCATCCTATTGATTTCTCACCTATAACCAGATGGCATCATAGAGCTCATATTAATTGTGTGGGAGATCTGAAAATGGCTGCTGAGACCTTTGTTTAACATTAACTTTGCACCCTCAAAGTTTACTGGAAATATTTCTGAAAAATAAACAAAATATTTAATACAGATACAACAAATGAATCATGATAATGCAATAGCATAATTCTCTCAATCCACATCTGAGATTTTAATCTATCACAATCAGTGGAAAGTTCCTCCAATAAAACAAGAAAAATCAACAAACTCTAAGATCCAAGCAACCGATACCCACTACCCTGCATCCAACCATATCGTGAACCAGTTGTCATTGCTCCACTACCCAAAACTCATCGCTCGCTCTAACTTCCCAGTGATAAAATCAGAGAAACCTTATCAGAACCTCCCAGCCAACCTCCGCACAACCAACCATTCGTGCATACACTCGACAACCACAGCTCAAGAATCCAACTCACCCTTGCACTTTTTGTGCAGATCCTCCATGGTGCCAGGGTTCTGTAACTCCTCGGGGCCGGCCGGGGTTGCCTGGAGCGGGTTGTCCTTTGGCTCCGCTGCCGGAGGCGGTTGGAAGCCCATCGTCGGCGGAGGCGGAGCAGTCGCTGCGTGAACGTTGCCCATCGCTGCTTATCACTTGACTCCTCGAGAACTTCTGCTGCGACCGATTAGGAGAGCGACGGCTTCCTGGAATAGAGATACGGCTGCAGCGCGACTTCGGACGGTGCGGTTACACAAGTCAGCGTGCTTCGACGTGCGGCGCCATTTGTAGAGGAATCTAGCACGAGTTTCCGATTCACGGGTTGATTATGCTCGTGCCGTCCTTGTCGCACTCGTTCATTGAGATTGAGATCTGCGGTTATCTCTTGGAGGTTTTTGAGGTTAGGGAATACGATAGGTTTACGTATACGCGAGAAAGATGGGGCTGTTGTCGGTGGCGGGAGAATTTGAGTTTCTTTTTGTTTTCTGTATAGGGAGAATGATATACTTAGAGAGAAAAGTTGATTTCATTTTCGTATCAAACGTAATGGTTTATTAACATCTCTGCAAGTTTACAAAAGGTGAAATACTTTTTCGAGTATTACGTAATCCGACGCACAAGTCTTCTACAAACTATAAAAGTGTATTGAAGGAAAAGGCAAAAGAATTCATGAAATTGTTGAATTCCTCGCCATCGAGAATAGCTTTTGGATTTGTCATAAAAAATATATGAGTTTCTAATTTTAGATCATCTAGATTATACTTAATTGCTAATGCCAACATATGTAATACATTGTTAACGTTGATTTTTCTCTTCAGATGATCAACGCACAGTGTAATCAATCCATCAATGTTGTACTTGTGTGCAATTTTCAATAATTCTACAGCAGTATTTTTCAAATTGATTGCTTGTCCTGTGTACATGTATCGCAACATTTCCTGCACTGTTTCTTTGCTTGCATCCGTAATTTTCAATGTATTACTGACATCCTTTTTTTCATGAATAAACAGAGCTGCAAAAACAGGACTAGTCGCTGCAAGTACAACCTTGTGTACATGGTATTCCTTATCTTCTACTTCTAGCATGAAATCGCATAACTCTTTTGTCTCATAAAATTTGGCAAAGTGATCCAACACTTTAGGCACTGATACTTTTCTTTTGTGATTACTTTTACATAATGTAGTAATGGCATCATTTTCTTTTGTTATATCTATGATATTTATGTCTATTACAATTAATTTATTCTCATAACACAAGCATTTTATGTCAAATTCGTCTATAAGGTAGTATTTTCTTTGCAGTTTGGTATGTGATTTGACTGTGGTTGTAGTCATTTCTTCACTATTAATAGTTTTTCCATTTTTGTCTGCGATAGAGCGAATCACAACAAATTTCCTTTCAGATGGAAATTCAAAATCAATACTGATATTTATTACCAAATCAAACTCATCGTAATTGTCTGTATCCGAGTCAGCGCTGTTATCAGCACTGCCATTACATTCAAGCTTGAATTTAAATTTTTCTTCAATTCCATCGTATGTTTTAAAAACAAATTCTGGTGATTCCAATGAGTTATTGACATGAAACTTGCTCATGTCTTTAATAAGCCAATAATAACGATTGACTAAAGGTATTTGTCGTTGCATAGCAATACTGCTAGATGATTCTTTACTGCCCATGTTGTTTATATTTCTGAAATATAAAAAATGATCGATAATAACAACAATAACGGTTTATTCATATGAGACTATATAACTTTTGACTGTCAAATATTTATCTAGACTTACATTTTAACTGTTCTTAATTCTTTAGTCTCATTTGAACCCTAATCTCACTTAACTAACTTATTTGGGTATATAAACACAACAAACCTTACATGTATACAGCTTTGTTTACAAAATGCCTCTTTACACCTCTACACCTGCTTTAGGCTTTAGTACTTATCATTTTTTTCTCATGAATTCCACAAACTTTTTAACTTATATTCTATATCAAACCTTCGCCCATTGTATCATTGAATTCACTGATCTAATCGAATAAATTCAGATGTTTACGTTTTGCGTTTGAACACTACATCAAGATTTGTTCGGATTTAAAAGTACCCTTGCTCACTTTCTTGTAGACAGCCAATCAACGATAAACTTTGAGGTTATTCAGAAATCCCGGCAGTTAATCGACCAATGGAATACGAGATTGATTGAAACTATCACACGTTGCATATACTGCGGCAACTTTTAAACTAATAGATAAGTATTTTGAGAAAAGTGCACGAGCATGAAATTTTCTAACGTAAGTAATCTTTCAAAATTGATTATAAATCTATAATTTGCCAACATTATACTATTAATACCTACATTTCAAATATAAGATATTATTTGTACGAATTTTTGTAGAAAAACTAAATTTTATTATTAAAAATATTTTTAATTTACAATTTTAATTTTAACATCAAGTGCTTGCAAGGATGTATTAAATAAAAATAATAATAAATAATCCAAAAAAAGTAAAATAATGAAAGATAGCAATTTATTAAATATATTTTTTTTTAATTACAAATTATTACTAAATGTAGTATTAAATTCAAATAAATCTTGAAGCAATTGCAATCAATTTGGTATAATCAGCACCTTTTGAATGTGTCTTCTCTTTGAGAATAGTCCTGAGAATATGTGGAATCGGTACATGAATTCGTGTACCAAGTGGAGTGCCATTATCGTCTATCAAGACAATGTTATTGGTGTCAAACTTGGGGATTTTGCGCTTTTGATTCTGCTTCAAACCAACAAGGATTCCCTTCTTCTTTTCACCTCTGATGGCAACCATCACCCTGTCACCTATAAATACCAATGACATTACGTAAATATGTAGAACAAAAGTAAAATTGAAAAGTTTTTAAATTCTACGTATTTATACTGATGAAATTTAATTATGAAAATTCTTCAATTACCAATGTATCCAACGCCCACTTTGTTATAAATATGGAAACAGTACGGAGGCTTTCCTTCAAGCATAGCTTGCTTTCCGATTTCACTGTTGTCTACCACCCTGAGTCTAGACAATCTAATTATCTGATTGGCGACAGCAGATGTGCAAATTCCTCTAGATGCAATGCACAACGCCGAGATGTTCATCGTGAATTGTTACTAAAAATAAAAACAAGATTATCATTCAGACAATCAATTGTTATCTACGACACAGTGTTATTGTATCAGTTATTAGCGCAATATACACTGTTTTGATGCTAATATAAATTTGTAGCAACTTATTTAACTTCGATATTACGCTACTTTGTTAAAGAATAAAAGGTCCTTTAATAACAAACCAGAAATATAGATGAAAACAGTCTATATTCTCTGAAGTCCAAATTTACGACACCCCACTTTTTTTAGGTTATGTTTACAACGCCATCTGCAAACGTGCACTCTGCAAGGAGCAGACGCCGAAAAGTTATCACCACAGTCGTAAGCGCATTATTTGTATTTTTATCGGAGACCCACGTGTTTAACAAAAGTGAGTTAGTTTTGCAACTAACGCAAATCGGGTGCGGGGTTGCACCCCATGATCGTGTCGCGATTCGCCAAATTACATTTTTGTAAAAAATCAACTTCAAATGCAAAATTGAAGGCAAAATGTCAGACGAACCACTAACCAAAAAACCAAAACTTTCTGGTGATGATTTTATCCAGTTGAAGGAACAATTACGAGAAAAGAAGAAGAGGCTAACTGCTATCCCAAGGATTAGATTGTTAGCAGTGGGTGAAAGTGCCAGTCTACGTAATAATGTTAGCGAAGAAGATCGGATACCGATATTTCTCGGTGATGTTCAGCGACTTCTAGTGTATTCGATGCTTGGACATCATGCACCTTATTCACCCGAGAGGTGGGTTAAGCTTGATAAATACAACAAAGTTTCGCATACCGTAGTCTTTGTAGTCGAAGGATTGTCCATTAATCATTATGTGGCAAACGAATCGACATTTCAAAATCTATCATCCAAATTGGACTACAGACTGGAGCTTATCACTCCATCAAGCTATGGAGGATCCGTTGTGGAAGAATTAGCTGCTGTACCACTTACTGGAACGCAAAAGGCCAAATTAATCAAGAAGTTCGGCTCATTGGATGATGCTATGAAAAGCAATGGTGATATAATAAAACTCTTTAGGACAATTTTCCCAATGCAACCAGGTAATCAAGAATTTTGTAACATCTTAACTTCTATACAGTACAAAAAATTTCAATATTTTATTTTAATTTCAGTTATAAAAAAAGACACAGATACGGATAAAGATACAAAACTACCTTCTACGGATAAGTTTTCTAGGACAGAATTGATACTTTCTCCTTGGCAACTTGTAGAAGAAAATTACCCAATACCATTGAAGGGAGGACTCGCCAAGAAATACGAAGATTATGTACTGACAAAAGATGAATATGTTGAAGTTAGTTCTAAGTCACCAATGTTTGGTCTGGATTGTGAAATGTGTAGAACAACCACTGGCTTTTTAGAACTTGCAAGAATATCTCTAGTAGATGAAAAATTAAATATAGTGTACGACACTCTTGTAATGCCAGACAATACAATTGTTGATTACCTTACTAGGTACAGTGGTATCACAGCAAAAATGCTAGAAGGTGTAACTGTAAAACTGTCAGATGTACAAAAATTCTTAAGGGCTTTTCTGCCTCCTGATGCCATTCTCGTTGGACAGAGTCTTAATTCAGATTTACACGCCTTGAGGATGATGCATCCTTACATTATAGACACCTCAGTTATATTTAACCTTACGGGTGACAGATTTCGTAAAACAAAATTAAAAGTTTTAGTAGAAGCCTTTCTTAATGAAAGAATTCAAACAGGCAAAGCGGGTCATTGTTCAACTGAAGATTCCCAAGCTTCCATGAAATTAGTCAAATTAAAATTATCACGCAGTCTTCATTTTGGTGACTCAGTACTGATTGACCAGTCGTATATAGATTCATATGAAACGAAAATTAAAGAAGATAAAAAATCGGTTAAACTAAAACAGGATGAAACTTGCACTTTGAGCTCTTTAATTTTTAAACACGTTACAAAGGTAGACCAAAAAACTGCAGCCATATTTGGATGTAACGAAGTGATGAATGACTATTCAAAGATTTTGAAAAACTCAAGTCTGAATATTATGGAAGACAAACACTTTGACAAAGGTGACAATGTGCGACTCGTTATAGCAGACAGTAACAAGGAAGTCATTACCAGGTGTTCAGAGGTCGCTATGGAACATGCCTTAAACTTTTGCCACATCAAGTTGAATGAAGAACAACTGTCTGAAGAACATTTACCTAAGACGTTGAATTCCGTTGACAAGTGGGTGAAAAAACTTTGGAAACACACGGCATTACATGGTTTGGTCTGTGTGATTTTCAGTGGAGAAAAGAATTCCTCAAACGGAGCTTGCTTCTTGAATATTAAAAAAAACATTGATTTAGAAGTCATTGGCGATTCCACGTAAAAATGCATATATACATAATAAAATAAAAATTTTGTAAGCTTTTTTTAAAGTAACGTTTTGAATACTTAGTGTGCTCTAAAAGTAACTTATTACTTTTTTAACTCAGTTTTTTTTTTTTTAAAGAATTCATGTCTCATTAACAACTTTACTTGACACAATTTTTAAAAGAATATACACATATTGTTTCTAATAATAATCTATGTAAATAAGTCTGTATACTGTAAATACTTGAAATTTTTGTGAGCAATCACAAATAAATCGAACGTTTGTTATATAATTTTTTTAACGTTTCTATACTTATTTCGTAGAAAAGCTCGTTAATCAACGATTTCAACTCCTCATTACACACGGCAGATCCATATACATAACAACGAGATGAATGAGCATTCCCGACATTGCGGCTTTCTCATCGATCTTCGAGTGGAATCCAAAAGGGAAATAGCCGATTAATTCGAGGCGGCCGAAACGAATCGGCGCTTTAACGCATCGTGAAATCGTATCGGTTTTTGCCAAAACGCAACGACAATAATTCGCGACGAGCGAATATTCTCGTGTGTTATTCGATACGATGCAATTCGTCGTCGTCTGTCTGTATGCCTTTTTGAAAAACGACTTCATCTGTTTGCGACGCTATTGGGTATATAATGTATGTATTATTAACTATTTTCATTTGGGAATGAGCTTTTGAAAGAGTATTTTTTAATTGTTAATTTGAAGTTTTTACGTTTGAATTGAAAACAAAATTATATAGTAAATATTATTTACTCAAGCGCGGAAGTCTGTATTTATAAATGCTGACTAACTTTTATCTACTTATAAAGTCCAAATCGAATTAGTAATCAGAGCGCTTATAGTTTTGGCATAAAAAGCACTTTCCGAGTCTTTGTAAGCGAATATTTGTCATTATCCAAAAATACTCGAAAATATGCGAAATCCAGAAACTCAGTCAAAAAAATGTATAACTCATTAACGGAATCCTTAAGATAGACCACGTAAACAGGTATAATAACCGTGAAAATGATATTTCTATACGACCAAAAGCACTAAATCACCCAACAACAATACTCCCCCCCCCAAAAAAAAACACCCGCAATTTTTCCAATCCCTCTCTCTCTCCACACCTGCATCACACCGATTCTGTCAGTCTTTCTCTCTCCCGTCTCGTCTTATTCTTATCCTCATCTCTCGCGACTCTCTCTCTCTCTCTCTTTTTCCTCTCCATCTCCTCGTTCCATCCGTGAGCTCACGAGGGTAGTGGGACGAGCGTCGGGCGAAAACGGACGCCGAGACTCGTCCGTGGGAGTCGTTCTGGTACTTCGGGAGACGGCGCATCTCGAGGGACGATACACCCGATATACGTGGCTCGAGCCTTTTTTTAACGGACCATCCATAGGTACGACTATCATCATCTCTCTCACTCTTTTTTTTAAATAATAATAATAGTGTGTTTATAGTGGATCTGTGTGACTCGTACGCGTAGCGAATCGCGATTGTAATACGAGCGAGTGCGATCGGTGGCTTTTTTATATAAAGAGTTTATTGCGCAAACTGTCAATACTTTCGTCAGCGTTGCAATGTTGCCGAAAAGTATATGTCGAGATCGACGATTGATTAACCACCCTTCGATGTGATATAATTGACAAGCGATATTTTTTTTTAATTCTCCTTTGATATGTCGCGGTGAAGGCGCTCCCGTATGCGATTTTGAAATTTAGCGCCGAGAGATGCTGCACGCTCTATTTACCCATTTAGTGTCTTGCGGATTTAAGGCTATTTTTAATTTTGCACTTGGGTTTATGTGTGTTATTTATTGATTGTTGCTGTTCTTCTTTTTATTTCAATGGTAAACCATCGAGTCAAGTGTTTCGAGACGATGTGAAAATTTTATTGTTGTTACATAACAGTGATTTAGGTTTTTTTTTTCAAGATTGTCAAATTAGAATAAAGAATTCAATTTCAAATAAGGGACATCGCAGTAGACCAACGCCATATACGTAATCAGCTTTGAATTTTGATTCAAAATAGCTTTTCGAACAATTGAACTACTATAGCGAATCTCAAACTTATATAAATGTTTATTTTAAAAAATCGGAAAACACCGTCCGCAATAAATTTCGCTTTCCAATCCAAACGAAAATAAACGATCTTAAGCTTAAATCGGCGAGTAATTCGATACTCGACCAAAAAAAAAGCTCAAGCGCATCAACTTCTCATATGCCTTGTATTATATACAGTCTAAAATTTTTCAAAATTTCGAATCAGAAAATCGTTAGGCCATGATATAATAATGTTTTGTAATCGATATCTGATGATTCGAGACAATGTCTGGCAGCTAAATTTGGCGGCCCCACAGCTGCTGCAGACGCGCGCGTTCGTTAACTTGTTGCGTAATGTTCACCGTCGTCGTGCCTATACATTCGTTTCTTTTTTTTTGTTCATCTCTTGGTTCAATTATACCCTTTAGCCCCTGATGTCGCTGTTTTATCGGAAATAGCGAATTTGCGATATAGTCCACTTTCATATACATGTATATAAAATTCAGTAATTTTCCATCTAATTATATATATTTATACTTATAAGTATATTATAAACAAAAATTGTACGCTCTATATTTCATGTTTTTGTTATAAGTACATAATAAGTACACGACGAAACAAGTCGCCTCAAAATTTTTCCGACAACCATCTCGCCTCTTATTTTCCTTCGCGAGAGAAACGGAAAATCTATTTCGGAATATGACCTAAATACCCGGCAAGTCCGAAAGAATTGAAAGAAACGCTCGTCCGCGTGTCTATAAAACATTTACATTTATGCGCGGCGAAAGCTCTGCAGAAAAAAAAGCTAATTCGAGGCATGAGGGTCGAGGAACCCTGAGGATAAAATTACGGATATATGTGCAATATGTATATAAGTTTTCTCGAGTATAAACCGCAGTTGAGTTAATTTAAAATCCAGAGGAAAAATGAAAGATTTACGAGCTTCGTAACGACATGAAAACGATATATTATTCTCAGAATAATAACGACGACTCTAAAAGTCCAGCTCTAATTTTCAGCCAATTGTTCTCTGAATATATAGCGATGACAGAGAGAGAGACGTGTCGGATTTAAAAATCCCGCGTGTTTACTCTGACAATCCAAACAATTTTGATTGTATTATTAATGATCATCATCGTCATCATCTACAATATCTAGTAGTAGTTTATACGAGAAAACAGGAAATGCATCATAGAGACTGTGAAAACAGTGGCATTTATTTCTGTCACCGAGTATAGTATATATAAGTGTCACTCGAAAACGTGTAGACAAAGCTTCTTACTTAGTCGCGCTATACATCATATAAAACGAATATGAAGAACACAGCCGAGCAGTTCATCATCGTCTTCAATTAATCCTGTCGTGTTTTGTTGTGTCTGGAATTTCGTATATACCAAAGATTTTTCTCAAAGTATAAACATAAACCATATCCCTGACCGAATTTTGAATTGTAAAACGATTCCACATGTAGTCCTTTGAAAAAGACAATATCGTCCACCAGTTAGATGACATTCAAACGCGTGTGTGTGCGAGAAAACTTGGCTGGGAGCTCTGAGTCAGAAACTAAAAGCGTTAGCATAGCTTAAATAACTCGTTGCCGGCTCTTCAAAGTGACTCTTTCTCTATCTGGCATGACACTGAACTGTTCCACTCGGCTTCCTCTTTTCTCCTGCATTATATGTCGCAAGCTCATTAAAATAAAACTCTCGTCGCTGTGTGTGTGTGTTCCGATTATTGAACTGCGAAAATCAATGTTGGGGGTATATAGAAAATGAAAGCTCGATAATTTTGATTATTATAGTGTAATGAAATATTAGACGGCGGCAATTAAAATCGTGATAGCTTAATTAACGAGAGAATATTGAGGAGCCAAAAGGACTTAATTGGAGGGGTTTGTGAAATCGAATCCGTTGCCAATTGTCTTTGAGCTATTGGGCATCGCAAGCAGCTCTATAATATAGCGAAGTGGCTCCAAAATTTATTGCTTGTCGATCTTTATTTGAAAATGTAAATATAGATTATATTATTGTTGCGTTATACAAAACGATATTTTCTCGGAGACAAAAGCGTCGCTTCCGTCATGTGTGCAATAAAGTGTCGTTCGACACACAAAACGAAAATAAAAGCGAGCGACAGGACAAATTTGAAAATTTTCTAGCTTCTTGTAATATTCATAATAACCATCAGAAAAATATGTTTGCGATATCATCTGATCCATTTCCAAAGACGCCTCCGCTTTAATTATACGCTTGTCTGGCAAAATTGAGACTGAAAAATGAGAAAACATCTCGTTGTAGATTTGGCTCCTCTTGAATCCTTGACATTTTCCGTATCAGCTCGGAAAATTCGTGATGACGACAAATTGAAATCGCGCACGCGCCAACGTAAGCGACCACGCAACCTGACGTTGTTTACGTATATGCGGATAAGTTTACAATTAGCCGACGACGAATGCTTCCACGAATTCATACAAATATAGAATTTTATACTTAGCTTTGATTTCGATTTTATACTATATTTTTTTATTGTGAATGACGCTCGACAATGACGTTTGTCTGCTCAGAATTACTTTATTTATTGGTTCGACGAACTCTTCTCGTGTGTGACCTTCTGTTCAACAACTCGACAGTTAAATTTTTTTTAAATAGCTGATGTGAAAGTAAGAATGAAAGTTAAATGAATTATTTAACAAAATTTAAATTGAATTTTATATAAAATAAAAATTCGATGATCAAACAAGAACGTAATCCTACTCTAAAAAGTGTATATCTTTATTGTTGCGGGATTTTCAACCTATCCAAATCAAAATCGTTAAGCTTATGCCACTAAAATTTTTTATTATATATAGTTGCATGTTTACAACGTAAACTTCATTTAGATGTTTGCGTACCTGTAGACTGCGATACTCTATTCTCTACTTGAGCAAAACTAAAACTAAACTAAATGCGCAGAGCACATCTAAAATCGCTATGTATGCAGATGTGAAAAAAATATTATCGTAATAAGCAAACAATAGCTATGAATTAAATCGTCCACCTACTCGACAAAACCCAGTCAGCAAATTCAATCTAAAACAAAGCTGTGCCAGGCGCTTCCGTACACGCGTCTGACATTCCCAAGATTGGCATCAGTAGTTATACAGCCTCCCTCACCGACACAAAGAAGTAACAGCTCAGGTAGAGAATAGAGGACAGTGCAGGAAGATTATGAGGCGTGCTATGCTGATCTCGTCGTCGCCGCCGCCGCGACGCTTCGATTCACGGGCACCAAATTAGATGCGGTCTATTTTGGCCGCGCACATAACCCGTCCGCTCCAGTTTGCCGCTTCCTCGAGCACAGAATCTCTCAAAGAAAGAACGATGTGGTCGAATGACCGGCGACGAGTGTTTGCGGGAAGGAAAACACACGTGGCGATGAGTCGGTATTTACCTTTTTTTTTAAGGGGCTGGTATAGTTCTTCCATTATCTTCAAAACTGTTTTATCGACCGTGTGCTAAATAGGTACACTTATTAATTTCTGTAACAGTTTTGTATTTACATAACTTTGTATTACAGTCTATAACGTGATTATATAGAGGAGAAATGTGTTATGCGCCCTGGTTTATTAATAAATTATTCAGTGTACAATCGGTAAAACAGTTTAAAAAATAATGGGATTTTCGGACCCCTTAAAAAGTAGGAATAATTACTGGCCTTGTCAATCCCGAAAAATATAGTATTAAGATATGTACACTGTATGTGTGAATGAAATTTTATAAGGGAAAAAGATTGGTTTTGTATATTTTTAAAAAGTTGACTAAAGTGCCCAGCTTCACGATTTTTTAATGACCGCCATAAAGCTGAGTGGGCGCGTGTTGTCTTCGTGATTTCGATTTGATCTTCCGAGTGGTGACGTTTTTGTGGCGGCGTCGACGGTAGTATCGAGTCTAACACCTCGTATAAAAATAGAAGGATTCTTTAAACGTCACAGACTCTCGTCACGTTGACGGGAATTATTGCTACTTCACCCGAGAAAGTGTAGTATTGCTTTTTGCGTTATTATATTACAAATATTCTTTTTGTTTAATTAATAATACTCTTTATTTAATTTGTGAAAATTATAAAGTACAACTATAATAAATCATAATTTTAAACAGTAATAATTATGAATTTAATCACTGGCGGTTAATAATTTATCAAAAATTTCGAGACTGAATTATTTAAACAAAAACAAAGGTGTTGAGTATACTTTATAATTTATTATCATTGCGGGGTATAGCCAAGAAAATTAACTATGCTATTTTTCAATCGTTACCAACCACTTATAGTAAATAATTGCCATAGATATATTTCAAAACTTTACTGTAATTTACGTTCAAATAATACGTTCTACGCGTAAAACTGAGCAAATAAATAGCAACCTTTCGTAAGCAAAATGTGTGCGAACAATCGTCATTGAAATAAGCTACTGTAAAATAAAATATAAACTTCAAGAAAGTTGCCAACAATTAAGAAATTTTGGCTAACTTGATGCTCCATTTCCACCGCACGCATCATTGCCATAACAATTCTTGTATACGCGATAAACACACGCACGTCCGCGACTATTTTCAACCTTATTACTACATACCGATTTTCCGATCGTTCTCACCAAATCGTTATCCCAAAACCAGTACTTACAATAATTTTCATTTCAAATTTTTGATTCCAGGAAGGAACGCAACAAGGCCACAAGGCACCAGTACCTCACGACCAACACCAGCAGCAGCAGCTAATTACCGATCAAGATGTCGAGGCCGATTCTGAGCAGGCCGCGTACGCGCGTCTACGGCTGCAACTACGACAAGGGCGAGTCCTACTACAAGCCAACGATCGAGAACCTGGACAGGAAGTACAGCGGTCGTCCTCTCTTCTCCGAGCCACGAAACTCGCTCGCCGATGAGATCGCCGCGCGCCGTAGCGACATCGGTAACATCTTCAGTCGTTTTCCCAAGTGGTTTTAAAGCGAGACAACAACAACAACAACAACTTCATATAATACAATACCTCAGTCGATACTCGATAATTTAACGACGAATGGAGTGATGACGCGCGGTTTTTTTTTATTCTTTGCACGACATTAATTGCGGCTTTCGATCGGTAACGCGCGATAACGATTTTTTTTTCTCAAGCGAGGTGCGCAATCAAAGTTTCTTTCATCAGTATTAATTTTTATTCGATATTTCTTTGAAATTTGGAAGTAACGGAGAGAAACTTGACGGTATATAAGAATATAGTAACTATTTCGAAATTCGATTCAGATATAGTACAAAATGAGATTGCGACCTCTCGACGGTGTATAGAATGATACAGTAGTCACGACGTGTCGTCTGTAGTTTCTGTGTTACCTCAAACCTCTATGTGAATAATAAATATAATAACGATATCGGTCCCACGGTAAAAAGAGATAAATCTTCGGAAAATCGGACACTATACAACACACGATATATACTGAACAACATTGAGTATTATAATATATATAATAATATCTGTCTTTTTTTGTCCGGAATGTGTTACCCAGTTCTTAATCTCTCTTTTGAAAGATTGTGCAGCCCTTTGTTGTGCGTTTGTCAATTTACCGGCCCACACCATTTGTTGTCCATAATCATTGTACTGAACACTGACTTGTTGAATAAATGTTTGCCTCATTTTCTATGAAAAAAAAAGAAACAAGTATTTGAGACGCATGAGTTTGTTGAATATCTATATTTTCTGAGTTATATTATACGGTCTTCTTTTGTTGGGGTCTTGCGAATGATTTTTCTCACGAGTGCCTTTCTCTCTTTACTTTATCTATCGACGCCTTCGTCTTATTCTTTCTTCACAAGTATTTATTTTATGTTTTATTTTTATGTTGTACATAAGTTATTATTATTATTTTATATTTAAGACTACAATTTTTCGTTGATTTTCTTATTATTTTGTACATATATTTCTCTGGTATGTTTTTTTTTAGTTTACTCTATAGTTCTGTACTTTTATTTTCTTGCGGCTGCGCTGATTCTGTCTACTCTGCCTTATGATTTTCTATACCTGCCTTTCCTTATTTTTCTATCTCGTAAGTCAAGATTCTCGAAAAAAAAAAATTAAAGTGAGCGTCGCAATTAATGTATTGATTGTAAATAAGAATATATAAGGTACTTTATTAATCGAAAGCAACGTTTCAGATGAAACGAAAGCTCCTTATAACTAAAACTGCAAGATTACAAGTTTAACCATGTGTAAACTGTTAATATATTAAGTTTAACAATTGACACATCGTCTATGTTTGCAAAATTACAGAGCAAACACTTTTAAAGTTCAATTAATATCAATAATTTCAATGTATTAGCAAAATTATACTGGTATACGTCCTCTTAACAATTATACACTATATTTATAATTGTAGTGTAAAACGACTAATTTATATATTACAGATAACAGATATACTGTCGTAAATTGATTAAGCTATATACATTCAAAATAAGTTTAGATGTGTTTCTTTCAAAAATTAATCGCGTTATACTTGTTAAAAAAAATGAGTAAAAATTTAACCTTATTGCACTTCTGAGTTCCTGCAAATGGCTTTGAAGTAAAAGCTCTCGTAAATAGCACGGTTCGTAAAAGAACGTGATTCTATCTGCTTCATTGCTTCTATATTAGACTATAAAAAAAATTGCACGAGTGTGAGCTTCTCAAGACAAAAGAGTTGTGCTATACATATTACTGGCTTTTTATGATTTTTGAACATCGATGATATGGACCGTTAAATTCTGCAAATATTCGCGAATTCCACGTTTTAAAATTGAAAGTATAAAAATATTCTTTAAAAAACTTGGGACCATTAAAATGAGTAATCACAATTATAGTATAACACATTAAAAAATTATAATCGGTGGCACTTTTTTCATTAAAAAAAAATCTTAAGAAAAACTTTACCCATTTCTTAACGACTACCCGGTAGTACTCGACGAACGTCCAAGTCGAATCCTAATCCCCTTGTAGATAGGCCGATGGCCCGTGGCAGATGACCTTGAACTACTTTCGCGATGCGCCGTGAGAGAATCCGCGGCGCGAAGGTTATTTCCGCAATACTAGAACTTATTCCGAGAGAAGAGCGTAGGTGTGAGGTCCGGTGGATTTAATTAGAATTCGGAGCGCGGTTTAGAAAGCTGAACTTGAGCTTCCAGCGAACACAAGGCTTGCTTTCATGAATTTATTGTTTTTTGCTTTTCGGCGATGTTATATTTATTATGACGTTGGTTAAAGATCGTTTTGATTTTTCAGACTTTTATACCGAGATAGTTAATTTTTAATGTAAATTACTGAATTTTACTTCTTTTTAAACTTTGCATACCTGTAGAACCAACGAAGTAAACGATGATAAAACGAACATAACGAAACAGACTAAAAATATGCGTATTTCGGAAACACGTTTATTTGAAGAAGCAAACCTATTAATAAGATATGATTTTAAATTAAATTTAATCGCATCCTGCGTTTCCAGCGTTTCGCAACATTAGACATTAATCTATTCATAGTAAATCTCCGTAAAAAGCAACAAAAATTTACGGTACAACGCATGCATGAGCATCGAATGTAAATATAATATAAAAAAGCGCTTAAAACCAAAGACTATTCTATCTATATAATCTCATAGCACTATTTATGCATATATAAGCATTATACATAGAAAGAAAAAAATTCTTTCTCATCATAAAAAAACCCATAGATACACTATAGCCCCTACAAACACACAAACACACCTGTCCGTTTTTTCCAGGCACTCGCGACCTGGCGGGCAGCGCGCGTCACGGTGCCCTGGGTCGCGGCGACTTCGACGTCGACTACGAGGCTTCATCATCACCATCAACCCGTCGTCCATTGCCACCTCTCGACACACTATTCGACGACGAGGAGACAATCTTCGACATCCACGGCCAGCGTCAATCCCGACCTCGTCGTCCTCTAGGTGACGAGTTTGCCAGTGAGGTTTCCTCGACTGCCAGTCGTCTCAAGGCTCGTCTTCACGTCACCAGTGACTCCATCGACGAGAAACTCAAGGACAGCACCAGAAGTGCTCGCGTAGCTTTGGACGAAGCTGAAGCTGCTTTCCGACGTCGACCTAGATTCGGACCAGGTGAGACCGACCTGGACGACGTCAAACCTAGTCTGACCAAGTGGTCGAAACTCGATGCAGCTGAGGATAACGACTTCAGCAGTGCTGCTGCGAGTCGAGCTAAACTTAGTAAAGCTAGACTGAATGATTTGGAAGCTGAGATGGAAGAGATGGCTGAGAAACAGGCGAGACGCGAACGAAGAACTGCTGCTCTTAGGGCTTTGGTCAGTGAAGCTAATACTCTGGCGGATGAGAGTCTGGCTAGTAGCAGCACTAAGATATCATCCCAATCAGTACACAGGTCTGAGAAGAGCGAGAAACACGTGTCGTTCTGAGGAGGCGTTTATTTTGGTTGTTGATTGTACGAGGAGGAGTTTTGACAGCGAACAGTTCAAGGGGTTCTTTATTTCGGGGAGAAATTATTATTGTCGAGCTATAAATCGTTCGTTTTTTTACGCAGTATTTATTATGATGATTTTCATGTATAAAAGTTGGATAGACTTGGTGTACGAATAAAGCTTTTTTTTCATGATATTCATCATTCATCATTTCGAATACAAAAAATATATATATTGTCTTTAACATGTTGCTCGATGAAAACTTGAGAGAAATAAACAAATGTCAATAAATACTGAAAGAAGGCGTTGCATCGTTGTAATAAGTTAGCATTACAGTCATTGCGATAATCAGGATAAATTATCTACATTACTATTATTATGCTGTCATTTCGTGCTTTGAGACAGTCAGTTAATTAATATATAACTCATGCGTTCCTACATTAACTCCATGTTCTCTGCGCTTGTATTATTCTTCGACGAGGAGTTTCATATTATTCGTCTCTGCGTTTTGATTGTGCGTGCATATACTCTTTGAATTCAATCATATAATTCACACACGGAGCGTTATTTTTTTAAACGATAAGTATAATTTAAGTATTCAACTTTTGCCTTGTGAAGAAAGAAAAGATAAAAACACGTAATATACCTTATATGTTCCTCGAAATGTTTCGGCTACACACACACACACACATACACATCTATTATTTATTCGTAGCTTCATCATATATATGTGTAATGTTGATCATGTATATGTAAAACGTTATAATTTTCTTTTCGTAAAATAAGAAATAAAATGCGAGTCCACGAATTTTAAATGTCGTGTGTGCTCCAAACAAACATCTTTTTTTTCCAACGTGTGATTCTTTATTTGTAACCCGTCCTCCTGTACTGACTCCTATAATGAAGAGTTTTTTTTTCCACGAAGGGAGTTTTTCGATGTTGTCGTTGCAATTGTTATCCAATATTTTGTGTTGTTTGATCCACCTGCTGAACGTATTCCAAGCATGTCTTCCACGACGTCGACCAATACATCCAAGCTTGCACCTCGTCGTATTTCCTTGTATAAGGTGAGTTAAAAGGGTTAACAAGTAGTACGTCTGAATTGTCTTTGAACTTTAAATTCTTACTTTACTCGCATAAAGTTATTATTCATAATATATAATTGAATAAAAACGTATTCATTTCGATACATTTCTCTGGAATATTTTGTAGTTTTGAAAATATTTCAACCTCAAAACTTGAAGAGAGCATTATTGATTCATACCCAATATTTTAAAAGATAAAACATCCTATACATAATTTATTAGCCAAATTTTTAAATTATTATTAATAAATTTCAAGCATTCTTTGCTTACATATGAAACCAAAATAAATATGAAAATATGTGTAAACTATAGGACGAATAAAATATAAACAAACAGTAGAACGCCACCGATTGTTTCCACCAATATATAATCAAGACCCAATCTTTAGGCTCCAGAAACCTCGGCGGACGTAACGAAGACGATTACGATTTCTATTACGGCCGCGGACATTCCGAGGATCCGTTCGAGGATGAGTTCGTCTCCAATCAGCGCCGCTTCAAAGAACGCGCTTCCGCTGCTTTCGACGAAGACTTGGCCGATCTGCGCCGCAAAAGGAGAGACGTGCAGGTTACTTTAATTCCCTATTATAATAAGCAACCAAAAAAAAACAACTGCTTCTTTCGCATCAGATTCAATAGTATAGAAAAAAGAAATCGACTATCATCAATCCTTGTACCAACAGGACCGCATGTTCGACATGACCGACTTAAGCGCTGAGATCGAGAAGGCCAAGGTGACCTTGGGTGCAGCTGACACCCTGTTCCAGCGTCACGCATTGCGTTTTGACAACGAAGCGGATGATTTTGACGAGAGTATATCGTTGGCTTCGCGCATCGATCGCAACCGCAAAATCGCAGCCCAAGAGATTCCGGACCCCAAACCGCCGGTAAAGTGGACTAAGCTTGTACCGGTTGAGGAGGGCTGCGCTCCACCCCCTCAACTTATGGCGCGTAGAACTTCTTATGGAGATAATCCTTATGGGGATAATGAACCCAGAGGCAAACGGGGATACTCAAAGAGGAAGAAGAGTGTGTCGTTCTAAGGAAGAGGGGTAGACGGGGTTTGATTGGGGTGGTATTGGTTTTTTTTTGTTTGATTGGTTGGGGATGCTTTTTTCCTCATAAAGGTAACAAATTTTGAAATTTAAAAAGGTAGTTAAATTTTTGTTTGGAAGTTTTTGGTTAAACAATAATGCGTATAGAGACATCAGAAATTAAAATCAGGACAATATTAAAAGAATCATATACGTGTGAAATTGGTGCAGCAATTATAGAATTATTAGATATTGCAAATTAAAAGATTCAAAGAATTCAATCGTGTGAAATATGCCAATTTCACTAATTAGGAGACACATTTGTGCGAAGAAATTAAAGTCACGCACATATTACTAAAATATTAATTGTGTTTAAGGAATTAAACACCAAACAACACTAATAAAAATGCATGGGCATTTTTTATTATACTTGAATGTTTATTTCATCTAGAAACGAACACCGACGTACTTTGATATTATTGTTGTGATGTAGAAGGCAAAATTTTATAATTGGTCTGTCTTTTTAAATGATTATACATGTATTAATAATGATAAATTCATATATTAGGTCAAAACGGTCATTGAAATACAGAAAGTTTGTGATAAGCATTTCTCATATTTTTATATTACTCAAATATCAAACATTACATTAATATTCAAATGCATTTAAGAAGTAAACTTTCTGTATTATATTACATTATAAACATGTATTTCAAGTGCATAAAGCAAAAAATATCATTATTTAATAAGAGTAACAGCTACAAAAGGCCTATATATAACAGAATCGAAAAAATATAATAATTATATTATTATCTTGCAATATTAATGTCAAATTGTACAAGAACGTAAATGTGGACTGATTTAATAAAAATATGATATTAAAAAATCAAAAATTTTAATAAATCATATAATTGAATTAATTTCTTTATTATATATCTAACTTTTAGTAAATCAGTTCTTTAAATCGATTTTATTGTAACTTAACAAAATTTGAATTATAATTTTGAGAATATTGAAGATATAATTATAGTAAGCATTATATAACGTCAAATTTTTAATAATATTAATCGATGAAAAGATGATTCGATGTACTGCTATTTATATAGGCATCGAATTAATTTCAATTTAATTTCAATAGCAATCGTTGTGGAACTTCAAATTTTAGTGACTTAAGGAATAAAATAATTAAATATGAGTATGTAAACGCAATACGACCTACCGAAAAATTATATGAAAGTCGCTAAGTTATTAGAAAAACTGTATTTACGATTGTAAGTAAGCCAAAAAGTAATCCAATAAATGTGTCATTATAGTTTAATTATACCTTTAGATTTATTTTTATTTTTATAATTGTTGAATAACTATTATCTTAAGTATTTATAATAAATAAAACTATTTGCTTAAAAAATGCTCTACTGAAACATTTCTAAGATATTCACATGTACCTGATGTGATTATATTACTTCGACAGTCAAAAAACCTACGCAGTCATGCAAGTATATAATGTGCTCACTACTTGTTTTGTAAAATAAAAAAAATCGTCAAATCAACAACATTTCAACAATGACAAAAAAAATACAAATTTCTTTCAGCAAGCGCAGCCCATCTCACGAATCCAACTCTTCCCAACAGACTAAACGTCTGGGTACCAAGAGCAGCACAGCCACACCCAACCGATTCATCATCGCACAGCTCGGCTTTTCGCGGCCGATTGCGCGCCCTGACATTATATCTGGGCCGTAAGTACGTCGAGCCGACGTGATTTATAGTAAGTAAACCAGAGTAAGGTGTCAGCCGTCTTGCACAAGCTCCCGCGAACGACTCGCGACTCCTACTTGCAAGCTCGCAAGCTTATATACTCGGGCGACCCTGATCGGTATGTCTACTGATGTGCGCGCGACTGATGCACTTTTTGGCTTTTCCTTGTGTCGACTCTGTTTCTGTTTACACGATGTGATGAGGGGGATGATGAGCGTGTTTTTATTTTTGGAACGATCGGCAGCCGGAAATGTTTTGAAATGAGATTCGAAGGTTGAGGGTTTGGAGTCCTTTACGATGACATATTGCATGTATAGGTCAAATTTTCTATGATTTTCTGTGTTTTATCTTTCAGCTTGAAATCAGTAACAAATAGTGTTTTTTTGGGGATGTATCAAAAATTATTTTTCAAAAATGAATAAAAGCTTAAAAATACATATAGGTACGTTTAATTAATTTAATTGATCTATGCATTTTTTTGCAAAAGGTAAACATGTTTACCTTGCGTTTTGAATCGTGCGACCAGTATTAGCTTCTATAAATATGCCCATCGATATGCGAAGGTCCCTTCGACGTAGTGTCGATGTCTTGCAAGTTATTGACCTTCAATGAAATCACCAACGATGCTGAAAGATCCCTGCTGTTTTGTCGTGTTTTCTTTTCCGGTTTTACTGTCATATATGAAAATATTTTTATAGGAAGAAATGGGTGATTACTTGTGGATAAATCGTTTTATATTATCAAATCTTTTCTAACAACTGTCATAAACGATAAAATAATGTGTATTATCTGGTTGCAAATTGAACAGTTTTGTTGGTGGTCGTGTTAATGAAAAAGTAGCATTTTTAAAAATAAAATTCATCTATGTAAAAGGGATTAATATTGTAATTTAAAGGAATAATGATTATGCAATTGACCAACAATCAGCAGAAAAATTGTCAAAATTGGTAATAAAACTTTCGAAAGTGCCTTCAAGATAAATAAATTAAGTTCTGCAAAGTCTAAGAAAAAATAAATAATTCTTATGATCAAATATAAAATCATCAAATTAAGCTAAATTAGCTAAATTCAAAAATTCTAGGATGAAAACGTCAAATTCTTCTCTCAATCACTTTCGAGTATTAAACTAACTCTAAACCTCCTTCTTCAAATCTCGCAATCCCTCAACCTTCCCTCAAATCCTGTCATCGGAAACACACGGTACTCATTCTCGGACACGTGGCAAGGTCCGGCTGCAGCCGCGTGACTTGGTCAGGGTGAGAAGGTGGTCGGACACGTGCACTTCAAACCCTTAGCCTAACTTACATCCCCACTCAAACGACCAAATTACCGATATAGATAGAGCCTAAGGCTTCAGGCGTTATTGTTATAAGCTAAACTAGAGGCACGACTAGCAGCAAGTACAGCGCTCTCGTCGAACCGATCGGAAGTAAGAGAAGCAGCAGCTCCGTCTCTCAGTGGTTCGGTCCCTCGAGTCAGTGCAGGTGCATCGATTTGTTTCGCGCAGTTTGTACCTAAGGTATATACCGATATATCTTCCAAGTGCTACGACTTTAGGATTTTCATTTCTTTTTTCCTCTCGGCTGAATGTGATATGCGACAAGTGATTTTTATTTTTATACCGATATAATCATCAGTGCTTCGAAATTTTAAACTGCAAGAACTGTTCTTTATTCAAAGTGCTTTTTCAGTTTTGCTGAAGTTATACGGTTTAGTTTCGATTTTTCGAGAAATCGGTAAAAATAATTTTCTGCGCATTACGCAATCGAAAGTTCGATTCATCCTCTATAATTCTACAATAATGTTAACATATTCGTCTAATATACCTGCACAACTCGGCAAATAGAATAAAAAAAAATACCGAGACAGTATAAACTCGTGGCTAAAGGACGAAATCGAGGCCAACACAAATATAGCCGCGCCCTCACGCACTCCCCGATTTAGCTTCGACAGTCAGCCGATCGATCGGATTCTTTCTTTCTCGTGCCGATCGCCGCTGCCTACGCATCGAACCTATAAACTTCGACTACACCAAACCTACATTATACCTGACGTGTGTGTTTTTCAGGTAACGCGCCAATATGTGGGACGAAGAGCCATCACCATGGGACGCAGATGAACCCGCGGCAGCGGCTGAAGGCGAGGCAGCGGCCGCAGGAGATGGTACCGCAGCTCCAGCAGCGGCTGCAGCTGCCGAAGAAAAATATGACTGGAGGGCGGCTAACCTGCCCAAGTCCGATCCGCCACATTACACTCTACATTGGGTCCGACCACTCTACCTTAACTACCGTTACATCTACGACTACAGGTGAGAGAGAGATTCTTCAGGTTTTTGGATTACCGATTTTTTAAGGAAATCGGATGGGCATTTTTTGGACTTGACTGCATATACCGATTTTTGTTATTAATGAATAATCAATTATGAAAGACATCTCTTCACAAGTTGTTTGAGGCTAATGATTGGAATAAAAATCGGTTTACTGAAATACCGATTATTGAAAAGATCGGTAAAGTGGCAAATTTTTCTTTTCTCAAATGGTAACATATGCGATCGGTCTGGATCTTATTTTGATTGACCTCTAAAATTTAGAGGACTATTGACTTATTCGTTAACCTTGGCGTTACATTGTGTCATTAGGAATTGGGTTGACGATAAAAATAACTGTCTATATACAAGTACACTGCTATTTTATTGCACCTTGAGACTTTTTTGTTTATTTACTCATCGACTGCACTTTCTTTCTCGATTTACATCAATCATAATTAATTTTTCCAATTCAAAGGCAAAACTACTACAACGACGTGATTGACTGGATGAACAAGAGGAACAAGGGACTCTACCGCGAGACACCACGTGCCCAAGAATGGGCTGAACGCGTCATCAGGACATACGACGAGAAGAACCTGGACAAGAGTCACAAGCGGTCTTCGGACATGGGCATCCTCACAGACTGCAAACCTCTCATCCGACACTACAGCTACCACACCAGAGCTTACTACAGTCTCAAGTATCAGAAGATTCTCTGAGCGCGTCCGCCTAAAATCGAGTACGTACGATCAAAAACGACGAAAGAAAAAAAAATAATTTAAAAAAAAAAACAGTTATTTTCGCATCGAAGCTGTCGTCGTGAATGAGCGTCATATTTGTTGCGCGTGTTATATGTATAGAAAAACGAAGATAATAAGGAAGGTGCGTGTTTATATACTCTCGTGGTAGATTTGGACACGAATTTGGAAGGTTATTATACTATAGTCAGCTTTGCAAGGCTTTAGATGACTTTGGAACCTTAACAGAGAATTTAATTGGAATTGTGACGACGATGGTGATGTGCACGATTCCAATCAAATGTGTATGTTATATCGAACCGAAAAATTTGAATACGCTTAGCTGATATGGATTTTGCCTTCCAGATTAGTGTCTAAAAAGACATAACGAAGAAGAGAACAACACCGTTCGACGAAAGACGACGCGACATATCAGATCCCAGTATATACGATTTTTCGCGGGGATTTGTCTGTCGGTGATATGTGTTGAAACTATATAATATATAGCAATGCGAAAGTAGCCTCTCGAGCATAGTTCTTTTCATTTTTCGCGCTTATTACTTACATATACATATATATTGTTATTTTATGTATATACGACGAATTCGGACTGTATTATATTCTGGACGACGCAACGCCATGGCACGACTACATAGATGATGTATATATACTGCTTATCTCGTATAAGCGATATTATAGTCGTGCGCTGGAAGTGACGTCGTCTTGCATTTAAAATTGCGTGTGTAATAAACGATCATTTGTATATCCGCGAGAAGCGAGACTACTGTCGCCCAGACATTTTATTACTTTAAGACGCTGTTATACTCTGTTATATTTAATGAAATTTTATTTTCTTCGTGTGTATTATATATCCTCGAGATTCTTTTGTGTAATATCGCCGATTTTATTTTGATTTACAATTCTTGTCACTGATCATCTCTATATACCTCTTTGGTTTGTAAAGTCAAATGATGTGTATGTAACGATGCGACGCAATACTGAACATCGTGAAAATGAATGAAATAAAATATAATGATATAAAAGAGACTAGTGAAAAGAGACTTATTTTTGGATTAATTTATATTTCGTTTCCTATGTTTCCTCTAACAATTTTATATTATTCTAAAAATTTAACGTAGCATATGCTCGCTATGCTTTTCAGGAAAAATATATATAGACGTGGATAAGGTCGAAGACGAGCCGAAACGAAGATCTACTTACTGCAACCACACGAAGTCAAAACGCCCAGTATTCCTTGGTGCACACCTTATTTTTTTGTAAAAAATTTAGTGTGCAAAAAATAAGTGAACTTTTTTGCCCGCTGGTCTGAAAATCAGCACTGTTTTGACTGGTTTTTCAGACTAAACACCGCGAAAATCGTTCATGAGTGTAATTGTATTATTGATTGATAAATAATAAAGTTGTATTACTTTCTCTCATTGATTAACCAGCGAAATTTTCATTTATCCAAATATACGCACATCATAATATAATTATTGCTATAAATTAATTTACTCTTAAATGTATATTATGTAATTTGAAATATGAAATAATTAGCAATGTATTAGTTATGTTTTTACTTATTATAAATATGAGTATAATGCTGCATGTCACACAATTCGAAAAACTTCATTTACGTTCTCTCGAGATTATTGTTTCAATTATTTTCAAACAATAAATTTATATTTTTTCAAAATGCTATTGGACAAACAAATTTTAATACTGGATTTAAAACTTCTCCGTATACGCGGATGTTATATCAAAAATATATGCCCGAGGTAAATATATGAATACTTTTAATTTATTTATATGTATAAATTAGCTATACCTATATATATAATAGGTATAATATATTTCGGTAGATAAATTATGGCGCCAAATTTAAATTTTTCAATAAGAATCATTGAAGCGTGCACGTGAAACTACTATTAATCTCAGAAGCACACTGTTAAAAGAAATTATGTAATAATTTAGATACAAATTTTCATCTAAAGCTCTATTATATAGTAAGTATACGCAATTGAATTAAAGCAAAATAAAATTTACGATTCACGAGGCTTCGTCAAAAATATCCACAATCACTTCAGTTCCAACCACTAATCAATTCAAAAAGCACGTCGGCAGCCTCCGCCCTTTCCGATCGGCAAGTTCCGCGTAATCAATAATGATGTGAACAGCACGTGAACAGTAGTCAATTCACATGAGAGCGACGCAGTAGAACATTGTAAACAGACCTTTGAGGCCGGTACAGCAGCCGACTTTTTCCTATCTGGTTTGTTCTCCTTCTTCTAGTCTCAGACTCCTCGGGTCTCCATATCCGTAGAAAAAAACGAAAGGCATCACCTTTGCCGTAATAAAAGTTAAAAACATGTTGTCACGACTTGCTGCACGCAATGGTAATTTATCCTATAATTAATGCTTAATATATCAGTATCCGAAATTTGTACCAGTAAACTCAAAATAGTAAATTCTTTGGTATATATGTGAATAGTATTTTACTTTATCAAAGCGGCTTATATAACATATCATCGATTTATATGAATAATAACTGAGGAATTATTTTGAAAAATGTAAAAATAATATATTATCTTGGCATTTTTTGTATCCTGTAGTTTTCTGGTACTAATCTTTGATTCTAAACTTATATTTTCAATGACAAGAATATATAGGTTTCGTACACTGTAGAAGCATCGTTATCCCAAATTTTAAGTTATCAAGTACGCTTTTTATCAAACACCCCATGGGTGCTTAATTTACTTACAATAGAGAGAAGTAACTGTGTAAACTAATCATTTACTCACAAGTGTTTTATAATCACAAAGCTGACAAATACGTAGAGAATCTACAATTTCTGCATATGCCAATTCTGTATGATGGGTCTAACCTTAAACTGTGCTTAAGAAACTTTAATGAAGGTTTATTGCGCTGGTTACTATGTGCTCAAAGTTATCAGTTTATGTAAAGAATATCATAGACTTTTATACTTATAACGTTTAAAAAATCTTTCTCATACGTTAATTAATTCAACCAGAGGTCGTGTATTCTTGAAGGTAAAATCTTGGCAGGTGTACGATCTTTTATATTTATCCAATAAATTTAACACTCTACTTGGATACTTATTACGAAATAGTTGACAATTTATCTGCTTTACCATTTTGTTTATACAACAATAAAAGTTGCAATTGTTTTAATTCTTTAAAAGCTACATTAAAGAATACTGGCCAGAACTTTACCTTGAAGAAAGTTTTTATTTTAGAAATATTTCAAATGTTTTTAAGGTTCTTTAGATAAAATTATGCAATTAATAAGTGCTCTTCTTCTATAATAGAAAGTATTCTTATATAGCTTAAAGCATCAAATTCTAATCAAAATCACATATTTTCAAGTTTCTATTTGTTTTAACTTTCAGGTCAAAAGTTGTCCTCCCTATCATGCGTAAGATCCCAACCATTTTCAGCCTCAGCAGCTGAATATGAAAGGCCTGTTCGACCCGAATATCCATCTCCAGTGCGTCATGGATTTATTCCAGAAGAATGGTTCACATTCTTCTACCCAAAAACTGGTGTAACAGGTAATCAATTAATTAACATCTAATAGCTATAACTTAGCTAGAACAGATTTGTCTAATACATATTCTAATGATCAAATTTTTCAGGTCCTTATATTTTCGCTGCTGGAGTTTCCACCTACTTATTTTCAAAGGAAATCTATGTCTGTGAACACGAATTTTACAGTGGATTGTCACTTGCCATGGTTTTAATCTACGGTATCAAAAAATTAGGACCATCTGTTGCTGCATACCTTGACAAAGGCATTGATGAAATAGAGAATCAATGGGAATCAGGAAGAACCCAGCAAATTGATTCATTGAAGGAGCTTATCGAACATGAAAAGAAAGAACAATGGAGAACTGAAAGCCAAAAAATGATCATGGATATCAAAAAAGAGAACATTGCTATGCAATTGGAGGCTGCATACAGAGAACGTCTGGCTCACGTTTATTCCGAAGTAAAGAAGCGTTTGGACTACCAAGTACAACTGCTGGATGTAGAACGTAGACTCTCTCAGAAACATATGGTACAATATATTGTAGAGAATGTGAAGAAGGCGTTTACACCTGAGCAAGAAAAGGCAGTACTTTTACAGTGCATCAGTGACCTCCAAGCTCTTCAAAAGGCTTAAATAAAATGTTTATTTGTTATAAATTAATTAAGATCAGAATGAGTAAATTAGAAATTTAAAAAACTGTATTATATTTCAATTGATTTATTTTAATACCTGCACAGTACCTCCTATATTGATTATTTAGTGTATTCATAATTTAAATGGTAAAAAATAGTGATGATTTATTTATTAAATATATTGCTATTGATGTGAATACTTTTTAAATAAATTGTAATAATAACATTATTTTTTTGCGGAAAATCGTATAAAATCAACTTCTACATCAACAGACTTTTTCTTATGAAACTTATATGTTTGAGGTAAGTCATATCTCAGTTCTGCCACAACTTCACTGTTAAAACCAAATTGTTCACCTTTTCGAAGTACATGGTCACGTGTAGAAGTTTTGTGAAGTGAATATATTGCATTTTTCGTCAATTTCGATGCAATTTCTAAAAACTTAATATCGATTCCCGTGTTGTGTTTTGTTCCAAATGGTGGGTTCATAATAACAGTATCAAAAAATTTTTCATATTTACCTAAAACACAAATATTTTCACATAATTCTATTGTTTAAGTTCTATGCATAAAGTTTACTTAAATTGTAATTTTAGCATACCTGGTAAGTAATTAATTACGTCACAGCAAATCATTTCAATAGGAATCTCTAATTCTTCACAATTTTCTGCACATATTGATAAAGCATTTAGGTCAATATCAAATCCAGTTACTTGTGCCGCTCCTAAGAGAAAAGCTCCAATAGATAAGATGCCACAGCCAGTACCTAAGTCTGCCACATTACAATCTTCTATATCTTCAAATTGGGTTTGGGCAACGTACAGCATTCGAGATGCGATATGAGGGCTAGTTGCATACTGCTCTAATAACAAATTTGGTTTTTTAAAAGTACTTAGGGGTTGTAATGTTTCTTCCAATTTTTTTACTTTCATCATTTTCATGATAAAATATTCATTTGTTGCTATCAAATCGAGGAAGCACTGGTAATTTCAGATTTCCAAAAGATGAATCTTGTGTCACAAAGTAACCAAATGATGCAGCTTGCGCATTAGCAAGTGCTGCGCGTTGTAAAGAATTGATAGTGGCTCCGTCGCTTGGCTGCTGTGCTGAAGTCTAAGAAGGAAAATTTAGTTTCTTAATCGATCTAAACAAAAATATACTTCTCGATTCTACAGTTACTGTATATTATTATTAACTTACACTTGGTGCTAAAACAGATGTGGACAAAGATATTGATGAACCCAAACTTTGAACAACTCCTTGTTTCAAGAGCATCTGTTTCTTTAACTGGAGTTCTTCCAAAATCTTTCTATTTTGCAATTCTGAAAGAGTTTAATTCATGTTATTATTAAATTATTTAGACATTAAAAAAATCCGTAATAAGCTATATTCTAGAAACTTACCTCGCGAATTTGCCTGTGGAAATGCCATCGACTAAATAATAAATTTCACTATTGAAAAATATAAATCAACAGGTTTAAAGAAAGATTTTTACCAATCTTTGAAATTTCAAATTTCTTGAGAAGCTGTAACAAGGTTTAAAAATTGTATTGTAACTTATCCTTAAAACTAATTAAACTTTTTACTTATTATTATTTTGTGTATTATCAAAATTCTAACCTATATACTCATATTATTATCAAAACAATAATATACCGATATTACCTACGAGCTAAAGAGTAAATCAACAGGTCTGCAAGACTTTCTTTTCTTTCTTGAAGATTAATCGGCTTCAAAACATGTAAAATGTACTCAACCTGAGCTGATACTTTATATAGTGTGTATATGATACGTACATATGTATAAGATCTGGAGGGGATTAATAAACAGTCGCGAGTTTCCCGAAAAAAAGGGATAAAATAACATTGAGGGCGCTAGTGTTCAAGCAGTAAACACACCATGTGGTCGAGTGTAGGTCGTTCTAGTCGTGCAGAAGGCAAATGCAAAGTGCGTTTGTTGCATTCGGAGCTTTTCATCCGAACAGTTATACTAATATCTAATACGTGAGTGAAATCTATACAGTAATTATCACGAAATGTTCAATAGTTTATAAATCATAATCGTGACGAGAATGTTTAATTAATAACAGTTTGTAATTCTAACATTTTTTATTTTAATTGCAGATTGCAATGTGATTGTCAAATTCTGAAATAATACAAAAAAATGTCTTCCAGTGTTCGATGGGCTTTTAATCTAGCAAAATGGGAACCTTCGGAACAAGAATTTTCATTTGCAATATCATGTTTGCAAGTTGATGAAAAGTCTCGTTTGGATAAATTTGTTTATAAAAAGGATGTAAAAGCATCACTGATTGGAAGACTATTGATGAGAAAATATGTTAGTGAAACCACAGGCGTTCCCTACAATACTGTAGAATTTTTAAGGGATAATTACGATAAACCTATTTATAAAGCTCCACCTGACATTCCCAAAGTCAATTTTAATGTTTCTCATCATGGTTCTTACACAGTTCTTGCTGGAGAAATTGGAAGCAGGAATATTGGTGTTGACATAATGAAACTTGAATACACAGGTGGAAAAGCATTAAATGAATTTTTTCGTATTATGAATCGAAACTTTACAGCAGGAGAGTGGAAAACTATTCGAGGAACAAACATTTCAGAACAAAAACAAATTGCCAATTTCTGCAGAAATTGGGCTCTGAAAGAAAGTTATACTAAGGCTCTTTCAATCGGAGTTTCAGCAGATCTAACTAAATTAAATTTCAAGATTCAGTCTGAACTGCAAGAGAATCAAATAACAAGAGATACCTGTTTGTATATAAATGATGAGAAACAAGATTATACATTTGAAGAATCATTAATAGATAAGGATCACTGTGTTGCTGTTGCCTTAGATTGTACTAATTCTGATTGCAAATCTTCTATCTGTGATAATTTTTTCAAAGTGTTGAGCTTTCAACAACTTATGGAAAAATCAGTACCTTGTTCATCACCTGATCTTGAATACACTAAAAAATTCTTTTTGAAAGAACAATGTCCATCTTAGAAATAAAAGACAAAAATAATCTTCAAAGATGTAAAAAATAATATTTTTAGATTAAATAAATTATTTTAACTCATGTAGTATTTATTTCCTTAAATAATAAAACAATGAGCCAATCTTCAATTACTAAAAAATTTTGCTCTGTACATACATACACAATATTTTTTATTTTCGATTATAAAGAATAAAGTAATGCATAAAAAATCATTTGTAAAAAATTAATTGATGAGTCCATTATTTCAAGTAAAAAATTTAAACTACTTGATGACTTAATACACCATTTTATAATAAAGTTTGAAATTTTTTAATGATAATACATATTGTTATTCAAACTTTTCTTTTTGGAGAGCTAGACAAAAGATGAAATCATGCTTATGTGAGCGCGATTTAATTGGCTGTTATCGAAGTTTTAACACGCTTTATTATGACCGAAAACGTAGTATTCAAAGAGAAAAAAAACAAATTTTTTTTAAATTAAATTTATTTGTACTATACTAATAGTTACGAAGGAAAGACGGTTGCCATTTCGACGTCAATTTTTTATGTTCTTCTTTTTGTATTTTGCTTTCTTCTGTTTCCAACTGCGACTGTAACAGACAATAGTCATATAATTATTATTATCATTATTAAGATTTTCATCATTATCCTAAATTTACTTACGAGTAATTTTCTTTGGTTTTCCCGGAACGTTTCTAAGGGATTGTCAAACTGACGGTAATAATTTAAAACCTCTCTCACATCTTCTACGTTCGTTGCGTAAATTGCTGTAAGAAAATTGAATTATAATTAATTTAAGAAGAAAAAAACAGCCGCTCGTAATATCGCTGACAAACTGATCGATCTTTTATCAGCTATAATAATTTTAATAGTAAAATGACACATACTTTTAAGGAAGGCGGCTAAATCGTATAATGTTGTATCGTTATCGTTACCAGTCCATCGAGGTATTTTCAACAAATTTTCTTGGTGGTATTTGACGCTTTCTGGATTCCAGTCTATTACAATAACCTGTGCAAATATAGTAAAGACAATCGTTCAAGTTTTGTAAAATTTGATTGAATGAATAAATAAAACGCATTTTCGCTCGAATGTGTAAAACAATACGCGCCGCATTATCTGCAGAATTTGTGTAAGTGATATACAACTTACTTTACTGAGATCTCTATTAAGAGCATCAAGATCTTTAATATGATGTCCATCAACAAATCGCGTAGCATCTCGAACAAGCCGATACATTATGTAGCCTTGAGGATCAAGGGCATCCAATATTGGAAACACCGTCTAAAGAAACGTAAATCAGAATAATCGTTCATATATTCTATTTAATGGAAACAGTTTGTAGAAGACAAAAATTAAAATACATCGATAGTATTTTGTTAAAACTTACCATACCCTGTTCGGCAGTATAAACAACCGTTTCAAATTGCGGCGGGGCGATTGCTTCTAAGAAATGGTCAATACCCGGTCGTTTTTTGAACCGCCATCCAGTTTGATACTAAAACAAGCAGCAATTCAACAATAAATATTTAAAATAACAAATTTTAAATTTCTGATGTTCAATGTAAGAAAATTTTATCAAACAAATAAAAAAAAATTAAGTAAATTATGTATATTCACCGTCCAATCAGGGTGTACAAGAACATCTGTCATTTCAAATATCACTGTGTAAGGTGGTTGAATGTATGGATGTTGTAATGGATCTGGAAGTAGTTTGTCCCTGCTTGGTTCTTGCACCAACTGTAAAATAAAATTATTTAGTAAAAATTGCACAAATAAAATTAAATAACAAACACATTGATTATTTTTTACCTTTTTATAGTAGGAAAATTCCTTTTTCACCCTATTGTATAGTTGAAAGATGAAAGGCATGTGACTAAATTCATCTTCAATAATATTTCCATCCTCGTCATATTTAGGTTTACTAATATCATAAATCAACATTGAACCAGCCATGGTCATTGATATACCAAAAAATATGAAGCTGTATTTCATCATCCTCCAGGACTTTTGATTTTGTTGATGACGTTCAGCATCTTCATCGATACCATCAGTGGTTTCATTAGTATTGCGGTTTTGTGCATCTTTTTGTGTACTATAAGATGCCGACTGTATGTATGGAAAAACTCTGATATTTGACGGAGAATTTATTAATTTTGTCCAACAAGCTGAAACATAATATAAATTAGTATTATTATTTATGCTACAATTTTATGCGTATCAATAATATTTCCAAATCTTGTCACCAAATAAGAAAATGCTAAATACAGATAGAAATATCATAACTATAAAATTGTATAAAAGACGAATACTATAAGAAATCACATTAGTTTTCAAAAAAAAGAATACGTGTCAACATTGATGATACCCTTAGCTTCGAAAAAGTCAAGTTTTGTATTAAAAACATTTTGTGTAGTAAATTTTGTGATTCGATCATTAACTGTCGATTCATTTATTGATAAAATACTACCTTAAAATGATAAAAATTACATAAACGTATACTAACTATTGGTTGCACATTGTCTGTTGGAATTAACCAGTATTACATTAAATATTCTTGAGGAGCTTTGTTGGGAAAAAAATTTTTTACAGTGACCCCAACTCTGAGCTTTACTCACAAGGCGATATGTTTTTAAAAAAAACATTTGAGTATTTTATATATTTACGCGATAACGTGTAACAGTTCTTAAACTAAATGAAACGTATTTAAAACATTAGATGTATTTGATGTTTAACAATGAAAATCTTATGTATTAGAGGTCTATGTATTTATAGTGCAAAAACACATTGAATGAAATGTTTATTTAGATTAAACATTAAAAGTTTCTAACTTTTATTACTAAAATATAGTTAAAAATATAAACCTAACCCTAATTCCCTCGATTTCAAAAACTTATCATTAGTTTCGTTATCGTACGTCGAGCGAGTCGAGCACGAGCAGAGACTGAAATAAGAATAAGTATGATATAAGAAGAACAAATGCGTTTACAGTTCCAAATTCCAAAATTGCGATGGCAAATATTTTACCCAATTGCTATCAGATGGTGCTGCATACTTTGACATGATCGCAGCATGAAGCTACTCCAGATTCCAGAATAAACCTATATTACTTTACGGCAATTACAAATTTCCTAATAATTCAATGAATTGTATAGTTCGATGTTGAATAGCCAACGATTTGCTTAATTTTACCTCTAGATTAGGCTACACTTTCTGAGTAAAGACGAAAATATTATCCGTTTCTACTCAACAATTTTTTGGTTTTTTATCAAAATTACAAACTCTTTAGATTGTAAAATTGTGAATAGCAAAACATTTCAGTCGTTCCGTTATTTTCAAAATTTACTTTAATACTTTTTGGTAATAAATAACTGCTGAGTTCACAAAGCGTAAAATCATCAAGGATGCGTCATTCAGTTCAAAGATAATCGGCGCTCGACATTCCGCGCATTTCCGGCTATACGCGGCCGAATAGCATGCGAATACGTGGCACTTCAAAGTTCCATTATTTAGCATGGAAATTACATCTTGTGGGCCATGTCTAGGACTTACGTGGTCCTAATTTTGGCTACTGATGGATCATTTAATGACATTTAATTATTTTCTTCTCTCAAATATTTGGATATTAAAAAAAATATATGTTGCCTCTTTTGTGTAGAATAAATAATATCTACTTCACTAAGGCCCTAAAAAATCTGATGGTATCCCTTTTTCAACAGAATTTTTTCATACATAATATTGGTGGTAATATATTAATCTATGAGGAAAGAAAGATTTAATATTAATCTATTTGAAGATATGTGTAAAGAAATTAGCAGCATTTATTATAATGTTTATTATCTATCTTTATTTATCAATGGTGTACTTTCCAAATTATATATACATAGTAAATATAATTTTTCTATCCAATCAGCATTTTTTATCTAAATTTGTAGTAACTATTTGCTTATTAGCATTAATTCAATTATAACTATGGTAAATGATAACAACTCTTCAAAGCTTATCCAAGTTCCAAGTAAAGCTAGTCAAAATAAGTGTAATATTTTTTCAATCTCTGACTTTCTTTGTCAACTCAGATAACAACAAAATAAATCATTGTTTTTAACTTTTATCGTTTGGAGCCGCACACGTTCTGTTATATACATACTTCTTATTTTACAACAATCGATTTTCAATCATAGCGTTTCATTATAAAGTAAAGAATAATTTACACAGTCGTGGTATAAATATAATAACATTCTGAATAAACTAAATACTTGGTATTAAAATATCATGCAATATTTGGATGATCAGGTACTAGAGAAGTGAAAAATGAACTGAAAAAAATCCAGGTAAACGATAATGCACCGGGTCGATCGTCGTTTTCGTTTTGACGAGTTTCCGCTGGTACATCGCTTTCACTCGCTGGCGCGTCTTGCAAGGGCCGCCTTTCTTCAGGGGTTTGATTTTCATTGTTGTTTCTACGATTGTTATTTTCTACTGGCTCATTATTATTTTCTGTAAATAGCGCTGGATTAGTCCTAAAAAATCCGTGCTTATACCTGTGATAAATAAAAAGGCTTTATTAATTATATCAATTTACAATGCAAGTTCAAAGGTAATGTTTAAAGATACTTACAGATAAATAATGAATCCTAGGAAAACAACTATTATAAACCTTATTGGAGATGAATAAAAATACACTATACTGAATAAAACGATTATTCTAGAGAGTGTATAGAAATTATCAAGCCAATCTCTATTGTTTCCCATGGCAAGATCTTCTTCAACATGATTATTGTTAATGTTCAAATTATTGTTGTTGTTGTTGTTATTATTATTATTATTATTTATATTAACATTATTGTTGTTGAGGTTGTTGCTGTTATTATTATTATTAATATTATCATTATTGCTACTAGAATTATCTTGGTTTCTTGGTGGATAATTTAAAAAGTTTTTCATATGATCAACAGCAATGTTAGTATTTGCATTGTTGACAGGAAACATTGTCTCAAGGTTTCCAAACCTTTCTGGCACTACAAATCCTTGCGTGGAACATCTGAAATATATAAATAATTGTGAGTAAAACAGAACAAAGTAAGCTTTATAAAATATTACCATTCTATAACTGACTACGTAAAGAAATTCTATATACATATATTTGACACTTACAAATGCATGTAACACGAAGCATAGTATTTATAGGCTTCCTGAAGCCAAAGTATTTGTTGTTCACTTAATTCACCACTCGTATAGTCACCAAAATGTCTAAGAGTGGTTGTTTCCCAAGTTGAATTGGATTCCATAGTAGAAACTATATCAGGTTTATCAACTTTAAGTTGAGTTACCTCACTCGACAGTTTCTTTACATTGCTAAGATTTGATTTACATAACAAATGTACAATAAATGTCTTAATATTATCGTCTTCATGGAAAATATTTTTTAAAAGCGCAAGGTTGTCAAGAACATATCCACAATATATAAGCTTCTGATCACAAGGTTTCTAAAAACAAAAGAAGAATTATTGAATACCGATGTAAACATAAAAATTTGAATGTTGCTGTATATGAGTATACGTATAAGTAGATAAGCTGGAATTTAATCACACGTATGCTTTAACTTTGCATGCAATGCAAACAGTTGATAACAAAAGAAAAATTTTAACTTATTGAATTATGTTTTTTTAACCAGTTAATAGCAATATTATATAATACATAGTAATTATATACATAATAACAATATAGTTTAATCCTACAAGTGCCAAAAATTGGGACGTAAATTAGACTTTGATAACGCGATATAAGTCACGTCAGATCCACCGATATATACATGTTAATTTGAGAATCTTAGTCGAAACATTTTGTCGTAGACGAATCAATATATAAAAGTAATACTCACTGGTTTACTCGGATAAAGATTTGACAAATGTTCTTTGAGCTGGACAATTTGCCAGTTCTCATCGCAAATCACTGCTTGGTCATCCAGAACTTGACTGGAATCTCTAATTGTCAATTTGACAACACGCTTTTCCATAATTGTTGAAAAATATTATTTTCAATTCAATCACTAGTCTCGATTTTTCGCAAAATCCAAAGTAATCCAATTAGTATATATTCCTATCGATAATAATATATTAACTTTAACATATTTACAAGACTGGCTATCACTAATTGCTCTTATTTCTGATTCAGATAGACTAGTTATAACGTCAGCTATACGAGTGCTTTATTTATATTGTACATACAGGCGAGGAGTCTACACTCTCTAGAATAACCGCACATATGATAAATTGGCTCTACTCCCCAAGTCCTGATATCAATATGAGTCTTCCACATTCTATATATACAATATATACCTATATATACAGGATGTTAGTTACATCACAGACCGTACAATGGCGCCACGAGCCGATGCTTCTTTAATGCAGTCCGAAGTTCGTCTATACTGTTAGCGTGACTGACTTCAGGCACGACACGCCGTTATAGGATTTCCAATATTTATTACTGTAGGTAGTTGTGTTTGGGGCCTTAGCGTCAAATATCGTATACCGTGTTTTGTGTATACGATAAAAAAACTACTGCTTTAAACATTTTTACACAAATAATGTAAGTTATAAACGTGTAATGGAACGATATTGGTTTTGTTTAAAATTACACGAGTACGATACTGTAGCAAAATAAGGAAATGATTTCTCCAAGACTGGATACTAATAGTATTGGGTTCCCAAGTTCTTGATGCAGTATGTTTATATGCAAATTAAGTTAGTAATTTTGGACGAATACTTACTTAAGGTAAGTTTGTGAGAAACATAAATATTGTTAATTAAGTGTCTAATAGTTCTTCGTCGTGGGCCTCCATTATCCTTGTAAATTATAGGCTTATGTAGAAATTCTGTAGCTACTAAAATATTCTTGAAATTTTGTCCTTTTTCGAGTGTTTTTCATCGTATTTGAAATATGCAATATGCTATAGACTATATTAAAGTCACCAGAATAGCATGTATGCATCTGAAAAATGACAATATATTTCTATGTAGCTCAATGCAATCCTTTAAGCCTCTAGAAAGTAGTCCTAGTTTCCTGCACATGGATCAATTTAAGCATCCTAATACATATAAATTTTAATTGCAACATTACAATGCTTACTATGATAAAAAAAATGCGTTAATACAGTTTAGCTAAACATCGAGTAAAAAATAACTATTTTTTCCATAAAATTCCATAAAATAGTCATCACAGGCACGCGTCCTAGAAAAAACATCGTATATACACTCTCTGATTTCCATATCTTAATTATAACACCATTCAACCCTATTTAAAAAATTAATAAAAAGTTACTTGACGCAACTTATTTTTATCGCTAATATATATAGTTTTCTATAAGGGTGGAGGGGGAACTTTTACGCTGGTGTTGAATTTCCTGTAGGTACCTGTCGTGTATAAGTATATATATAGATATATAAAGCGAAGGAGAATGTGTAGCATTCTCCCCCATAGCACATACTATACTTTTCGTGCTGCATGTCTGGAATTCGCGTCTTTTATATATAAATATTTATTGTTTTTCAATGTTGTTCGTGTCCGTAGATGAACCGCGATAAATATGAAATATAACGGGATAAAACATCTATCGCGAATTAAATATTACGACTGGGGGTGAATGACACCCCAAGCGTATGAATTAGTTAAGAGTTATTGGTTAAGGTGCGCATAGGTAAATAAATTGTAAATTTTTAGATATGCATAACGTAACTTAGATAAGTCTATATTTGCATAAATTTGACGCTAAATCTGCGATAACGATTTTTTTTAATATATAAAATAGTTTTTTCCGTCTCGACTGGATTCCACATACTTGTAGAACGTTCACTTTACAAAATGAACGTTAGTAGTCGTATAGATTCCAGTTATAGATGAATCCGTTAACTAGAATCTCTATAGACAGGGCTATCAAATGCAAAACTATAACGGTCTTCTAGCGCATCAAGTTTATTTGAAACGGGTTATAATTAAAAATTTGAAAATATACCTGGTTGAAAAATGTAAAATGTTTCTAACTATGCAAAACTGTTCCATGATGAGTTGAACAGGTTTCTAGCGTGCAAACATCTTTAGCTAAGTTTTACTTTTGTACGTTTCGAGTTAAATTTAAATTTAATAAAAATGCGCGAACTATGTATACCGAACTGTTTATACGCGCTAGTTATGAATGGCCAAAAAGTTATTTATAAACGAGAGTTTCATAAAATCCAAAAATTATTTTTTTCATTTAATTTGATTATTTGTAAAAAGTACCAAATTGTAGATGTCGCCGTAGTCAATGCACGTTTTGGCGGCATAAGAAAACTTTACGCAATAAATTAATTATTATAAACTTTTGCAGGAAACTACTTGACTTGAATGTATTATAAGGGATGTTGCAATGGCGCCTTTTCAAACAACGGTGACTATTAGACAAGAAAATGTACAAAATTTGGGACAAGATGTTGCTGATGTGCAAATTCTGCCTGACGAAGACAACTGGGCGGAAAATACGACGGCTATCACAGGAAATACATCTGAAAGATCTGAATCAATTGAAGATCTTGAGAAGTGGACAAACGATGAGAATTCCTTCAACGTCACTTGCACACGTCACATTAGCTCAACATTCACTAACATAGTTGTTATCAGTGGATTTTTCAGTCCACTTATAATGGTTATTTTACCAAAACTCGGCCTTTTCTCGGACGCTTTTGCAACGTTACCTATACAAGAGAAACTTGTATATGCGTCGTGTAATATAGAATGTAAAGGCCATTTACTTGGTATAGCATTTAAGGTAACATTGTTCGGTATCGGCAATTGGGCTATATTTTTGAAGCCGAGAAAAGCCGTCATGCCTAGATTACTAACTTTTCAAACTGGAGTGGTTACTCTATCAACGCTGTGTTTATGCACGTACTGGTTATTTTATATAGTACAGGTGCGATATTTTTTTCTTTTCTAGTATACTTAATATAGGAAATTGAAAATGTAAAAAAAACGTTTCCTTAATTTCAGATTACTGAAGGCGCTAAAACTGCTGTTATTGGAGACTTGGTAGAATATAAAAGTCTTGTCACTTATGCTGAAAATCTGATCAACACATTATTATTTATTCATTTCATTGCCGTTTTACTATTGGAGATTCTTCATTTGAAACCGACGTACTACTTAAAGGTAAATCAATCGTATCATATTATTTTATTTTTATTTTGTGTATATTAAGCTAGAATTTGAAAAAAAAGAACGCTGCCGATTGTCGGAATTAAATTTTCTGTGACTAGACAATTTTTTTTATAGTCCGTACCTTCCTTCCCGCGTGCACGGAGTTACAATAAACTCGCGATTACAAAGTTGAATTTCCAAAACTTCAACGATTTTTTTAGCCCTAAACAGTGCATCCCTTTAAAAAAATACACTCAAATGTTCAGTGTTTACACCTAATTTTACACGGGATGAAAATTGGCCAGCTCTATCCAAGTTTTTTCCTCTCTAGATATACCATTCTCGAAAAATACACCGTGTTTTGCCGTCTCGTTAAAAATCTCGGATTAAAATGGATAAAAATGTAATCTTTTTTAATCCGACTTTCGAATTCATTCTATAGCCTGCTCCTAATCCTTAGCAAATCCGATTAAATATATTTTTTCGATATAGTGTATATCATATTTCAATCCGTCATTCAATCAATTTCGATTCCAAATTCTGTAATTCTCTAAATTTAATATTTTACATTACAGGTCATACGATCACCAGATGGTGTATCCCGATCATACGCAATCGGAGAGCTTTCGATTCAGCGTGCGTCAATTTGGATTTTGGAAAAGTACTACACCGAGTTTCCAGTCTACAATCCTTACCTAGAACGATTGCCCGTATCGAAATCCAGTAAAAAGCATTCGAGTAACTTCAAATTCTACGACGTCGACGAGAACATCGCCAACACATCAGACCAAACGAATCGATTTGGCGGCGGAAGTGATCGTGCTATATTAGCTGCACAAGCACGTAGAAGAGATTCAAGTCACAACGAGCGTTTCTACGAAGAGCACGAGTACGAGAGAAGAGTGAAAAAGCGCAAAGCTAGACTGATCACTGCAGCGGAAGAAGCTTTCGCTCATATACAAAGAGTGAATTCGGAAACTGGATTGGCTGCTAATCAAAATCCCTTAGATCCAATGGAAGCAGCTCAATCGGTTTTTCCTTCCATGGCACGAGCATTACAAAAGTACTTAAGAATCACGAGACAGCAGCCGCAACACTCTGTCGAAAGTATCCTAGAAAGACTGGCACATTGCTTAGCACAAGATGCGACACCAAAGGCATTTTTAGAGCCGTTTTTTAATACAAAGCCTGTCTTGTCAAACGAGAAAGAGAGGCAACGCACATATCAGCATTGGGCGCTTGTATGCGAGGGCGAACTTCCTTCAAGAAACATTACCAATGGTTGTGAATTTCAATTGAGACAAGGAGAAATCGCACTTCTATGCAGTGTCTACACATTGCCATATTTTTATCTGACTGAACAAATAGCCCTTCCGAAGTCTAACAAGTTTTTTATAAAATTTAATTCAGAGACACCCTTGTAGATATTAAATAAATGTGTACTATTCAGTAAAAAAGTTGAGATGTATTTTATTGGTATTTTAGTACGACACTATACTCTCAAAATTATCAATATCACAAAAATTCTATACCTATATTTCGATTAAGGGGATTTATTATTCCTGTTTTACCGACGATCTCCGTATATTGCGGTTGCTAGGGAAGTCGCAACGTAGATTACGCATCGCGAGAAAACTGACGCTGTATTCGCGTGTATACACGTGCGTAAATCAATTTCTTTTTTTCATACAAAAAGAATAAAACAAATGCGATCGTCCATTATTTACTCTCATGCTCTAAAAATTGAATTTCCTCAAAGAGAAGACTCCTTCGTACATTTATTTAAAAGCAAGTGACCGCAGGGATCCCCTCGTATATATAGCATATACACCATCAGGCTTTGTTTACTACCACCTTTGAGAATAGTAATTTCACAAAGTTTTTTTTTAGACTGAATCAAGACACAGAGGCGTCACAATAATATACCTATAATAAGAAAGTTATCGACAGAGTCATCTTACGGGAAGAACTGAAGCAACGCTTTCGGAGCAACTCGCGACTGCAGCTCCATATATACAGCACACACACAGTAGATATTATAGCGTGCACTATAGGTATGCGTCTATATTCGTCGCTACAATAGTGTGATAGTGGAGTACGCGATGCGCAGAGTCTTCGCAAACTACTCATTCGAACAGCGTGTTCTAGACAAAGACAGAAATAGTGTGGAAGGCAGTCATTGTAGAACATGACAAGGTAAACTTGCCTCTTCAAGCCTCGCTACTACTCGTCTTTTCGGGGGACTGTTTTAATATACGAGAGAGGCTACTTTCAGTTCTTCACATGCCTTAGTTTACGAAAAGGAGACAGGAGTTCGAGGAGAAGATGTTTTTTTTTTAAAGCCAGAGGCTTACTCCCGCCATTGGCAATGGCACTACTCGGCTCGGGTAAATACAAGATCTTGTCAATGGGCTTTTATCATCTCTCTCACTCTCTCTATAGTTGGTTGTTTCTGTGTTTTTACCTTTAGGCTTCATAAGGTTTTTTACTCTTAGGGGTTACCTTTTTACTATTTCGCGTATGATACCTTATTTGTTGTTTTAGTAAAATCTGTGTATATGTATATATGGATGTGTACACACATATACGTGTGAAGATATAGTACCATAATAACTTTATTCATCATGTCCATCAGACATTTTTGATCACACCGTATTGTAAAAAAAAAAACATTGCAGCAGTATATATATATTGTAAAGTAGTGTATAAAACCGTATGTTGTAGAAAAGGATCTTGAGCCAGACTAAAAAAAATGTTGAAGTATGCATGGAAATGTTGTTGAGTTTACTGTCTTAATGATACATAAGCTATGTTGCATTGTTATGATAAAAAAAGAATAAACAAAGTTCTGCTCAAAAGTTTATCATATAACCAGTTGTACAGAAAAAAACTTCCGAATGCGTAAGTCTATCAAAGATCTCCTTAGCTTACCAAATAGAATGTAAAACAAAAATACAATCACTCGGTATACGCTTTCATGTTTTCTTGGTTATGAGAACTGGAGCTCAAGCTTTGCAAAGTGCTTTCATATTTATAAGTTAATTTGGAAAATACTGTAGACTGTCTATTTAGTAGTCTCAAAGATTAACAATTTTGTCTATCAAATTGTCCAAATCGTAAATAACTTATGAGAACTGTGTCTTTCCGTACATGCACTTATCATCGGTGAACACAGAGTTGGAAAACAAAAAAAGTTGCATGAACTTAAGACAGACATTCTTTGAAATATCTATTACACTAAAAGGTTAACAATATTCATTATAAAAATAGAACTCAGCGCACCTTTTCAATCTAAACTAACTAATGGCATATTATTTAAAAGGTGAGACAGACTTTTATTTATATGGTTTTAATGATTAATACAATCAGATAGTAAACTTAACAATGTTTAGTTGAAACTTTCATTGGTTTTTAGTACAAAAAACTGTACCAATGTACTTTGCAAGATTTAAAGAAGTTGTTACTAACTCTGATTATTGGTGAAAAGGTTTAGAAAAAATGGCATACCAAAGACTAAATATGTGTTTGGTAAATGACAAAATCAACTGGTACTTTTGTACCATTGGTTTGGGGAAACTATAAACAACTTTGAAAATGGAAAAAGTACGTAGTTTTCAGTGTACAGTTTATGCTACAGCATGGCAATGTTTTTATGTTTTATTTATATGAAAGTATTTGCTAAAAGTTGTTTGTTTGGAAACCTGTTGTTGCATTTGTCATTATCAAAATCTTTATTTACGTATATGTCCACTAGATAGCAATGATTTCAAAACGTGTGAGGGTGGAAGCTAAAGATGTCTACCTTAGACTAACCTAACTAAAGTGTTCAATGAACTTTGATTGATTTTCAGTGCAAAATCATAAATCAGGTGACAGGTGTAATTAGCTTCTGCTCTGATACATAGCCAACTTATTACCATCTAATAAACGCACAGCATGTTCTTATTTTTAAAATTTTTTTTACAATTTCTGATCTGCGTGGGTGTTGTTGATATTGTTGCTAATATAAAAATTGTACATTTCTAAGTAATTTATTATTATTTCTGTAATAAATAGAATAGTTTCATGGCATCATCTAATGTATGAGATTTACAAAACTCGTGCAGTATTGTTTTTATCATATTTAATAATATTAGACCAATTGAGACAACTTGATTTGCTAAGTAAACAAAAGAATTTAGAAAATAATAAAGTGTACATTTTATTTTGACAATATCAATAATACAATAGTGGGCTCAATGCTTTTCCTGCTTAATGTAATGTAGTGATTATGTAAAGAATTGGATAGCTGAATCTTGTGCTCGACAATCGACAATTAAAACTAAAATTATACATATATTTTTATGCATTTGGTTCAGTGTAGTTAAATTATATCTATTTAGAACATTAATAAAGTAAGATTTTATAATTTCAAATTTTTTTTTTAAAACAGTAACACTTGTCACTCTGTGTACGTGTCTAAAATGAGATTTGAACGCACTAATAAAAATGTATGTACGCTTTTGCGATTAATTTTGTGGTTAGGTTGTAAGTATGCGCAATTGGACTCATCATACTTGTCAGTAAGTTATATCGATTACAAAATCACTATGTCAAGTGTAAGGAAATTAAAATTCAATTTTTAACAAATACGGAATACATTAAATGTGCATGTAAAGAAAAGATCAATTCTTTTTTAAATACGAATAAAATATCTGCAGTGAAAATGTTGTCTGAAAATAACAGTAAGGTAATATAAATAATTGCAAAAATATGCCTGTATATTGATGCCCATTGCACTTCAAATGCTTTTACAGTCATTTGTACTGCCCTTTTTAGGGACAAGATTTGTAATACTTTAAATTGTATTTTGGGTATTTTGAAAATTAAGGTTTTAAATTACATATTTTCTTTTATTTTTTATTCTCGCTGTATATCCTAATAAGTAGATGATTTGGACGTAGATGGTATCGCACCATGCTTATTATGTGTGTTTTTGCATGTGGCAACACAGAGATAAAAATTTTAGCAGCTCACCATCATTTCCATTAGATCTACAAAGCTTATTTTTTTTAAATTGTTCTTTTATTCAAAATTACATCACTGATTCCATTGATGCATCATTTCATTTATATGAATGATGTTCGAGATGGGGTTTCTCATAAAATTTGATTTAAATTTTTATTTATACTTTACTCAATATTTTTTTATTAAATTTTTGTTAGGTAACGACATTTCTTTGTTATACGTGAAAAATTTACTTAGCCCTAACGGGACATCAAATACCGACCGTAGATTCCTACTTTAACACACATGTTTCTTTTTCATTTAATTAAAAATCGATTGATACAACGCAAAAATTACACTTTACTCCTCATTCGTTAGAAGTCTCTCGGTACATATGCAAAAAATTATCCCTATCGATCATTAAACTTTTGCACAAACATTGATTTACTAAAACTTCGAGACTACTCGGTAACTCGTTCGATCGCGCATTTAGAAAATCAGATTTTCTGCAAAATATAAACGACTAATAGAGATTATTTTTGTATACGAATTTAAAGACGCTTTTAACGGATTGTAAATAACTTGTATTTTAGCAATACATCAATTATTTTTTCAAAAACACAAAAAAAAATGCTGCTACTCTGAATGTTATAATACGCTAGTAAACTCGTGTTTTATTATAATTTTTATAACTGTAATTTAAGCACAAGTACTAAATTTCAAACAATGTTTTCGTTGTTGCAGGAAGATATAGCAAAAGAGAACATAAAATACTAAGCACGCATTTAAGGAGTTTAAGATCGTAGTTTAACAAGAGGATGCTTGGCAGTTGCATCTATGAACATAATTTGGCATTGGGTGAGGGATCGACGAAAGTCACTACCCAAAATTATACAACTTTGTCTTTAATTTACAACAAGACATTTGACGTCACTCAACCTGTTGTTGAAACCCAGAAGATAAGGTATGCTTAATTTTGAATGAAAACATTTAATAGAAAATGCGTTTTAATGCTTTTCATTTTTATTTTTAATTTAAAAAAATGTTACGTGATGTAAACGACGGACGAAAGACGATCTGTTGGATCTCGTGTGTTTGCATTACTCGTTTGGTTCCCAATCTTACATTTCACTTTTTCATTACGAATTTTATAAAATATTGTCAAAAGTACCGTATCATGCAAATGCGTGCGTAAAACACGATTTTACGTACGAGTACCGATCGACGAAGTATGGCTATAACTAACATGGGAATTTCTCACGATTTCAGAAGTCTGCAGGAGAAATATAATGTTAAATGCGGATCCAGAAAAATATGGGAGCAAATACCAGGAGTGTAGCTATTCTGATAATACGCTAGCTCATAATCCACCTTTAAGAGAAATGGAGGATTCGGTGCTACGGCCTCCTGTCGCTAAGAAGAACATCTCCGATCCGGCTGTCAGCGCGAAAAAATTACCGAAAAAGCGCAAGTTCATTCCATCGGAACTTGACGAGCTAGAAAATATCAACAATAGCTATGGAAGTTCAATTATTACAAATGCAAATCCTGAATCCGCCGTCATGGTGTCATCCATGCCGATGCCAGAGCCAATACAGAAGCCACCTGCTAAGCCCAATGAAGTCTACCAGGTATAGGATGTTTACCTTTGACAACTTATTTTTCTTAATATTTCGTGATTTGTTTCTTTTTTTTTCGGTAATTTAAACAACGTGTTCACGTTTTTGTTGCAGTTACTTACAAATTCTGTCGTTACGCCTCCGCAAAAAACTGCTGTTGATTATTCTTTAAGAGAAGAAGATTTTCATCAAAAAACTTACAACCACCAGCCAGTTACTTCCATATTACCTCTAATTACAATAAATATCGACTTAAATGAATGGAAGGGTCATCGAATTTTGGCATTGCGTAATAATCAGTACTATCCGGGAGTTATTAAAAATGCCGTTGATGAAGATTTATTTATCATGTTGGATTCGGAACCAGAGATATATAAATTTAGTAATATTCTATCTAGCAGAAAATTTGATGTTATAAGTGATGCAAGCCCCTCGTCTAGGCAAATAACTGTGGACACGAAAGTGTGTTTTCGGCGTCCAAATGCCATGAACCTGAGTCAATCTGAAACCGCGTCCAATGTGTTTTTTATTGGAACAATATGTAGGATTCTATTGAAGCCTACACGGTTTGTTGTAGAAATGTTAACGAAAAATGAAAATTATATTGTTAAAAGAGCTGATCTAAGGCTTATTCGACCTCCTTGGTGGGACGAGATCGAAGAAACGTTTGAAGATCAGAAAAGCTTAAGTTTTGAATCTAATGGTAACAAACGTTCATATTTAATTATATATTTCTTTAGTTTTACTGGTTAATGTAGCATAAGCATTCTTCTAACTATTTTCACTATTTATTATGGAATTAGATTTAGAAACGAAATTTCTCAAACGAATAGTATCGCCAAAATAACTAACGCTACTTTTCATGCAGTGTTAGAAAACGGTTGGATGTCACGTTGGCATTTCGGCGTGTACCGAAGTCAATTTTGATTCTCAAAATTATATAATTTTGAATAATTTAAGTTCTGATTCGACTTATTATTATAAATCTAATTTTACTGTTTATTATTACATTAGAACATTATTTTTATTTACACAATAACGGAGAGAAATTATTAGAGTATTTTGTTGCACTTTGTTCATAATTATCTTTATAACGTAATATTGCATTTATTGATTCATAAACTTAACTAATCTTGTACTGAAAATGTTTTCAGAAAATACTTCCATGTGCAATAATTTGGAATCGTCTAATTCTTTAATCCAATCAAATAAATCGTCGCAAATTAGTCACGTTTCTGGTGACAAAGTTAAATGTTATTATCGAACAACTGGAACCAGTCCGTTTATGCCGCTTATAAACAGTATCCAATCTACTTCTAATCTTGTATCTAATAGTGCCGATCCTTCGTATGATGACTTTGAAAGCGAAGATGACTTAGATAAAGAAGACATAGCCTTCACACTCGATGGAGGTGAGCTAATAGATTTATTAACATTTTTTATATTATATAGGAAAACAATTATATTTAATAATTTTTTTCAATTAATTGCAGACGTGAAATTGTCTGGAAGCAGTAAACGTAGCAGCATGCAGAGTCGTGGCAGTACAAGCAGTCTTATTGAGCAACGTAGCATAACGCCACGTTCGCAAGCAGCTACCCCGAGGTAATGATTTTAATATATTTCGTTTAAACGTTTTAAATGTGGATAAAAGATAAAATAAAAACAATTATCGAGATCAAATTCATAAACACCACTCATTTAATTTCAGATCTCAGGCAGCTACTCCGCATAAATATAAAAAAGGAGATGTAGTCGTCACACCTAGTGGTATACGTAAAAAGTTTAATGGTAAACAGTGGCGACGTTTATGTAGTAAAGATCCATGTACTAAAGAAAGTCAGCGACGTGGATTTTGTTCTCGGCATCTGAGCTTAAAAGGATCGGGACTTCGAGGACCAAGCAGTAACTTTTCTGGTAAAATGGACGGTGAGGATACGTCGCGAGATTCTGATACATCTCCAAATTATGCAGAAAGACGAGTAGCCGGTCGTTTTGATCAAGATGAAACTGAAGCCGCGAATATGTTAGGTATGTATATCTTTTATTCATATTGCGAATTTCTTTTCAATTACACCTCTAATAATTTAAATATTTTTAAATATTTTGTATTTCAGTATCACTTGGGAGTTCAAGGTCTGCAACACCTGCTTTTTCATCTCCTACTGGTCAGGCATCTATAAGTCCGTGTGTAAATATTTCGCCAGTGCAAGCTCTTGGACTAAATCAAAATAACGTATTCATGCCAATATCAAATCCTGAGAAGAATGTGACATCTTTAGTATCGCCAAATATAAGTAAATGGAAACAATCTCCGACTCAAACTAATTATTTGGTTCAATACAATGATCAACCAGTGATTAAACCAGAACCGAATCGGATGATATTTCCACCAAAACCGTCGCCGCCAATTATAAATTCAGTCAGCACTAGTATTGGTACTAGTGTAATAAGAATTTCTCCTGTTGGCGGACGTACCGCCAATAATAATCAAAACATAAGTCTTTGGTCGGAACGAAACAATGCTATATTAAAACACACGATCGCTTGTTCTTCTGCTCAAGAAAATGTTATGATTCTTCAAGATGTATTGACATCAACTCCGAATCGTTCCGTTAATTCTAATCTAAACGATTCACATACATTAAACAGATCTCAATCGCCAATAATATCTACATTTCAAGATCATAGAATAAATCACGAAGACATTATAGTAGATTCTAGTGATAACGTGCATCCATTTATAGGTCATGTTAATAAGTCTTCTATGAACGTTGTTAATCAGCGTTTGCAAGCAAATTTCTTGGTCATAAAAAATGGTCCAGATATATCTGCACAAAATAAAGTAATTCAAGAAGATATTATACCACCTCAAACTACAGATAATCTTAAATCGTTTCAACCAAGAATATATCACGTTGATAATCAACACGAGCAACCTTGCTCGCCAAACCCTGTACAAAAAAAATCCATAAATATATGTGATCAATTACCACAACATGAAACGAAGAGTATCCCTCAACAGGTAATTTTCCGATACTCAAAATATATTATGCGATATGCACTTTATTTTCAAAAACATTACCGCTGCCGTAGTATATTACGTGGTTATAATTGAAATTGAAAATTTTCAGGAAAGTAAACATGGTGTTTCTGAAGAATCTCATCGAAATCCATCGCCTTTAAGTGTAGTAGTATCAACTATATCATCAAATAAAATTTCAACATCAAATAGTATTTTTCAACAAGTTATAGTTCAGCCAGGTGTACCACCTTTTAATTCAAAAGGACTTATTACAACTGATGAAAACAAAGATAGGGAGAATGTGCAAAGTAAGTATACTTTGCTTAATTTATTTAATGTTTACAATAATACAGGCAATTAAGATTTTTGATATTTATAGCTTAATATAGTCATCACGATGAATACAATATCATGAATTTTATTTCACAGGTTATACTTGGACTAGAAGTACACCAGAAAAAATTATTTGTTTACCACCATCAACTCTAAGTCCACCTTTAAGTGCTCCTCCAGTATCAATAGCGCTTAATAAAAAAATAAAAGAAAATCATGTGCCAGAGCCTTTAATCCAACAAGAAGAAGAAGAAGACGATGATGTTTTTGAGGCTGAAGGATCCTTAGCTACCACAAATGAATCTAACGCAACAAAAAGGCGGTGTCATTCACTTAGTGCGTTACATTCTAAAGATCTTCAAAGTCCAACTAAGGTATGGTTTTATATTTGAAATATAATTAGTCAAATGTGACCATTATTGATTTTGTCATTACTTTGTTATTCTTGCAGATAAAAGACAGAATACGTCGACCAATGAATGCTTTTATGATATTCTCTAAGAGACATAGAGCTGTTGTCCACCAACGACATCCCAATCAAGATAACAGAACAGTTTCAAAAATTCTTGGCGAGTGGTGGTATGCTTTAGGACCAGAAGAAAAACAAAAATACCATGACTTAGCTTCTGAAGTAAAGGAAGCTCATTTTAAGGCTCATCCAGATTGGAAATGGTGCAGTAAAGATAGACGGAAATCTTCCACAAGCCTAAAAATGAATGAAATGCGTGGTAAATTGAACAGTACCGGAGAAGAACTTGAGATGGGTGCACCAGATGAGGTTCCCTTGACTTCAAAAGTATTAGACGAATGTATTAGCACAAAAAGCATCGTTGCAGATGACAACAAATCCACAGAAGTAAGTTTTCCGAGAATTTCTCAAAACGCGTTAACATGTCTTCAATTTTTTAAAAAGAATTTCAAAGCAAAAATTTTAGTATTATAGTAAACAATTACTAACATAATTTATTTTTTAGACGATAAAAAGTCATTCTCAAAGCTTACAAGAGCTTTCAAAAGATGTTGACCAGACAGAGCCTTCTCTTAGTCGAGATGAAGAAAAAATTCATTTAGATAATAGTCAAATAGTTGTATGTGAAGATAATTCATGTAAAGAAAGTTTAAAGTGTAAACATAACTTACAAATAGATGTTGATAGTGAAAGTCATGACGATTGTCGTAAATGTTTTACATCATCCAACAGTCGCACTTCTATGAAAAAAGAAGAAATAACTTGTCGGCCAAAACCAATTAAAGGTAATTGAATACAATTTCTTAATAAGATTTCTAGCGTCTGGATTCTGCCAATTTTTTTTGAAAATATCATTCGCCGCATTTGCATTATTCTAAATGAATTTACTGTTTTCAGCTCGATTAGCGACTGAGGATGAAGAAGCTCTTAAATATTCTCAAAGTGCAAATTTGAAATGTGGGAACATAACAGTTTTATCTGCTAGCTATCCATATTCGAGTCCCGTAAATCCTACAGGTGTATCAGGGTTTCAGCCAACTGGCGGAGCTTTTATTACAATGCCGATTTCTCCGAAAATAGTCCATCAAGAACCAGTTAGCAATTGTGAAAAACAATCAACATGTCAGCACACTATAAACAATTGTAATTGTCGAATAGTAGATAAGAAAATTCTTCCATCTACATATACTACAGATTCTTTGGCGAAATCTAATATATCTACACATTATTTACGCGAAGAAAATACTGCGATGTGCAGTAAACAGAAGCCGAAATTTATGTTAACTGTTCTAGAAGATCCAGCTAGTAGTGTAAGCAACATTCATCAAAGTCAATCATATCAAACAGTTAATTCTAATATTCATTGTGTTGGGCAAATATCGGAAGGTAAAATGAATTATTAAATTTAATATTATGTTCTTAAGTTAAATAATTACTTCCTTATTCAAAGCTTGATTCTCTTTTTTTCAGGTACAAAGAAAAAAGTTGATTTCTTGCAAGTACCTTCCAAAAACAATGTTAAAACTAGTACTGTTATTGTTAATCAATCCTTGCATGTTTTGGAAAATAATCATAATTTTTCGAATTATCGCACAATCTGTCACACTTCTCCTCCAGAAGATACAAAAAAATCATTCAACCCTTCGCCCAGTGTAACTTCCTTATATGGTAAGCAGTTCTAATACATTCTTTTTAATAATCTATTTGGCATGATAGTCACTGATATCCATGAAAATCTAGCAAAACTAGCCACTAGCCAGTAATTATCATTTTTTGCTACAGGTACTGTTAGTTTTAATGAACAAAATAAAACTTCTGAAGAAAAAAATGTATTACCAGAATTGAGTTACAGTAATACACCTTATAATCAGAATTTTGAGAAAGGAAAGACGAAAAAAGATAGTGCTCTTGGTACACAAAATGATTCATTAGATTCCGCCAATGAAAATAATAAAGGCGTCTTCACGCTGGCACCTACACCAGCACAATTAGGGAAAGCTCCGTTACAAAAGAGACAATCATCAGGTAATTAAACATTCTTTAACTAACTTTATAAATTATCGTAGTTTTCTTTATATTAAAATTTTTGTATCATGTATTTTGATTTGTTTGTAGCAGTGCCTTCTTCAACTGTTTCGAGAGATACAAATTCCGCAAACACGTCTCAAAATTCTGATAGTGATATGTCGTCACGTATTACACATTCAGATTTACAGGAAAAACAAACATCTATAGGTGATTCTCTGGTGTCACCTACCAGCTCTGGTAAAAAAATGTCTTTCTTCAAAAAAACTGTAGAAGATGGCATGGATAAGTAAGTCAATTTTATTATAGATTTACGTGTATATCTTTAGTCGCGAAAATAAGTTTCCAAACGTTCTTTGAAATTACTAACAAAAAAATTGTTACAGAGTTCTCGAACAAGTTAACTTCCGACAAAAATTCTCATCTTTACCTGAGTTTAAGCCAGAAGGTATAAATAGTCCTAGTGCAATAAGTTTAAATATTACGACGTCAACAAGTAATTCCACGAATCAACAAAATTATCGAAGGAATCCGTTATTAACTCCGCTTCGATTTTCAGGTAATTAGTTTCAAATAAAATGATATATTTTCCTTGCATAATTCAAGCTTATTTCTTTAGAAATATCCTACTTTTTAAAGCGATATTACAATTCTTATGGAGGATATTTCTTTAAAAATTAGTCTTCATTTGTTTAATAATGACATATACCATGTATCAAATATATGTTTTAGTTCATAAAGAAGAGTCCGACAGCTCAGTGTCTATTACTCCAAACACAACATCGAGTATCAAACTCACGGGAAACACATTTTTCGGACCTGACTTTAACATCGAGGAGTATCAGTCTCACTCTGAGTTAATAATAAACGACAATGAGAATTCACCTCATACTCCGAAAACACCTAGCAGTGCCGTTATTATTGTTGGAAAAGAAACTGAGCGCGGACATCGAAAAATACTGGAACAGCGGAGACAACTTGTCATGCAATTATTTCAAGAGCATGGATATTTTCCGTCGACCCAAGCAACATCAGCATTTCAAGCTAAGCATACAGATGTATTTCCAAATAAGACGAGTTTACAGCTCAAAATCCGTGAGGTTCGTCAAAAGTTGAAAGCTAATTCTACACCAATCAGTGCTAATAATCTGATTAGTCCACAACCTGTTTGTGAAGGGACTTCCAATAATAATAATAGTAAGTCCAAAACTTTAGTTAATACTTTATACTTTTTTACATACATAACGTATAATTTAGTTCAACAGTCGAGTCTGAGTTGAAATTCTAGTAAAATACGCTCTTAAAATGTCTCTTACTTTACAAATAATAATTATAATTTTTTTTTTGTTTTCAAAACTTTTATTATATTAATAATTACGTACTATTCCATTTTTTACAATCGTTCACGCCTAGAAGAAGATTTTTATTATGAGGCTGTAACGGTTCTTGCCTCTTTTGAATAATTGATAATTATTTGAATAAAAGGAACCGGAGATGGATTGCAGGAAGTAGAGGTATAATAAAAAAATAATTATTTTCTCTTTTTCTTTTCAACATTCCAACGTATCCCGGTGCGTTTATTCGCAAGTCAGCAACATTAAGATTGAGCGTAAGCGACAAATAGATTCGTCTATATAAGCAGAAAGGAAACATTATCTCTCTCCGACATTAACATCGCGGAATTCGTCAGACAGAGCTGACTCCGAATATACTCTTATCGATCGCGCGAATCGAGCTGCCAACTCATAGGGCGCGTGCGCATATACGCACACACATCTATGACTCACATCCTATTACTCAGCTACGAGCTACCCCTAAATCGATACATCAATACATAGTGATTGGATTTTATCAAGTACCAGTGTTAGTAAAACGCGAGATTAGCCTAGCCCGATATCCATGAGGCCCTCCCGGACGGACGCACCCCGGGAGTTTTATTTCCCTGACACTCGCGGTATCTAGCGAACGTTTTTCCTTATTCGCCATTTGGGGAAGTCGTCGGATGCGAAAGAAGCGAAACGACGCTGGAGAATAAATCAATGAGAATAATAAAAACAAATAATAGTTAATTATTGTGTAGTAATAATTTTATTTCTGTTTTAGGTAACTCTCCCAATGTTTCATCAGCGATTGGTGTCTCATTCTCACCACCAATAAATACCAGTGGTAGCTAGCATCTAGAAATCGACTGTGATAATCGTTTACTACATATGTGTGCTGGGCAGCATGAATATGTAATCATAATGTAAAACGTGAAATTTTACTTTGTTGCCGCTCTAGCTCTTTTAAAGTGCTTCATTTCATTTATGATTAAATTACTGATAACGGAAATAATACAATTTGTTAATTGTGCATTATATCCTATTGTAGTAGTCGATGAAATTTATTAAATACTATTAAATTATAAATATATAATTAAAAAAAATATATAGAATAGTGTATTTGGAAAATGTAAATTGTAAAAAGAATAGTTTCAGTCTATGATACAACATTGAAGAAAAGGAAAAAAAATCATTTATTTGTATTTATTTTCGTGAAACCATTTTATACAGACCTGTAAAGCATGATAATCATTAATTTAAGTAAAATTAACAATAATACTATTATTTTAGTTAATAACAACTATATTGTTGACTTTATTTACTTAATGCAATATATTCAAGACTACGATTTTTTTTGTAACAATAAATTTAAACCATTATTCAGGTTACTTTATTGATCGCGTTTTATTGAAAGATAATTTAGAATTAAGAACATCCTTTCTAATGGGTATAGAAATTCAATTTCAGCTTTTGTATATAGCAAACGAAATATTTTGCATGGATGATATATGTTTATTCGTATAATGAAAAAGAGTCACTGACTTCCAAAATATTCTTGCAGATTTTTCCCTTAGCCCTTCCTTGTTATTTTTTATTTATTGTACTTTTAAATATCAACGTGAAGTCAGTATAGGATGTAGTACTATAAAATTAAAATAAGCAATTTTCAAAATCTAAGGTAAGTTAAAATCAGGGATTTTTAAAGGAAACAATTAGGACAGATTACTCTATTTGTTCTGTAAATTATATATGAGAGATTATACGAATTTTTGAATCATTTTTATACTTATTATCTATTGATTATAAGCGCGATTTAGATTAAATTGTGTACTGTGCATAACGATATACTTATATACTTTCGCAAGCTTCTATATATTTAGTTTGTTTTTTTTTTTATAAAAAGTCTTATATTGTCAGTACTCGGAGATATTTTGTAAGTTTCGAATATTGGAACGCAAATTTCGTAATAATAATTCTGAATGAATATTGCCACTGTTGCGAGATAGTTTACACGACCTCTGAGATTTTCTCAAGCCGACCGAGAGTATGACCATATTTGGTGGCGTCCGTTCATTCCAGTCAAAGCGCTCGACCAGATATATGCTTTCAAGAACATCAATGCTACACCTTATTCTCTCCCTATATTGCGATATATGTATAATCTCATGAAATTATCATGGTTGTATATATCATATTTATATACGTCATTTTATAACGCTCTGTTTTGCAAAATAATATGCAAGACAAAAATTTAAAAAATTAGTTTGTTATCGATTTTTGAAGATTAGATAGGAATAATGATAGCGATGCACTTTCGCATTCTATGTAGACATGTTGATATGTGTATCGTATATGTGTATATATATATACACAGCACTATAACGGGGGTGGAAGTACTGTATTAGGGCATGAGCGAGAGATGCTGGAAAGCCGAGCGAGTAGTGAGAAAAAGAGAAGGAGAGAGCGAGAGAGACAGCGAGAGTTGGGTTGGGTTGGGTACGCATTGGAACTGTGTGGTAGGAACGTTGAACTATGAAATGACGTTTATAGTGTTGACGTGACGTGATAGTTTTGTATTGGGAGTGTCATTTTTTTTTCTATATGACTTGAGATTGTTTTGTTACTGAAAAATAGTGTAAGTAGAACAATATTTTCTAATTGATAGCTCGAACTGTGCCTGCCCACAAATCTAACACACGGTGTTGTAGAAATATTGATTTCTCCAAAGATTTCGACGCGAACTTCTCTTTATCGAAAATATAGGATTCGCCTGTATATTTTCTAATGATTCACAATTGCGTTGATAGGGTAGTTGCATATTAGTGGGAATTGATCCATTTCAGACGGTAGAGCATCAGTGCTATGCGCTGGAATAAAAAAAGTTAACCTCAAAACGATTTTGAGTAGAGAGTACCCATAGTGCATCCTAAAATAGATATGATTCATAATAATAACATCACCATGTCTATGTGTAATAATAAAATCATAAGTAAAACTTGCTGTTGAGAAGATCGCCAGAAATAATAACAAGGTAGTACATACTATAATTTTCAATTGATTAACCTTTATAACTGTTAAAACAAATGTTTGTAGAACTTCAATTTAGCATTTTACTGTGCATCAATGCATTATCTCCAAGAGGCTTCTTAATTAAACTGTGATATTTTATTGAGCTGTCGAGAGATTGTTGTTTATCGTAGAGCTGAAAAGACATAGTAGCATTCTGCTAAGAAAGTTTATTTACATTTATTTTTAAGTTTGTTTTCGGAATAGAAATAATTACCAAAAAATACTGACAATTATGAAGCTTACTTGAAATAGACAAATTAATTATTGCAAAAATGCCTCAATTAGTACAATTTTAGGTAACTCAATTTAAAAAATGTTATTACGAGTAGTTTTTGTCTTATTTGCTATCAAGGTGCTGCATTGTTTGCTAATTATCTAAGTTTCAGGATAATTGTTTGTTGAAAAGCTTCTTTATAACTATTGCGACTGAAACGAAATACATTTTTGTATCGTTATTTGTCTTTATGCAATTACAAGGATACTTTCGCCACAATGAAACCTTAAAGTGTATTACATTACTGCCATAATTTCCTACAACTTTTAAAACTAAAAATTGTACATAATTAAGTAGGTGCTTAGTTTATGGCCCCGTAATTAAAATAAACTCTTGCTCACCGTATAAGAAATTAATCGGATCCTTTAATTACAAAATTCTGGTTTATATTCAACTAAGATTTCAATTAATGAAAGACTTTATTTTATGATTGAAACTTGTAATTATTCAATTTATTAAAACTTGAATAGCTATATATGTTTCAAACTTGCATGGATTTCTACCAAGGAAATTAGAAAATCAAAGCAGATTGTAAACATTTATTACTTGTAATAAGTTTTGATGGAAATATGTTTAACCAAAATACACTTCTTAAATTATTTCTGGTACTTTTCATAATATTTATTCAAGCAGCTTTGTAACAAACGAAGCCATGTACTTCATATATTGATTATGTATTTTTATAGTCATCGTAGACCTCTAGGCAGGTGAACAAATTTTCGTTAAAAACGTAAAGAAACCCTCATTTTTATTCTTAATAAATATTTTGTGTTGCAACAATTTACAATTTACAAAAATTGTAATTCATTTCAAGTTTTAGATATAACCATATATGGTACATGTAACTCCTTTTATGTAATTGCATGATAACAATTTTCTTTGATTGGATTAGATTTAATTTATCCAGTTTAAGATTCTATTATCAGGGGTTGTGTTGATTCGTCGGCCGACTGACGCCCCGCGGTAAGTCAGCGCATTTGGGCGTATGTGCACGCGCAACTATGCTAAGAGATCTCGGTCGGTAAAAAGCTAGAGAGGGTTGTTGATCGAAACTGCAAACGTTAAAACTGTTATCGACGATATCACCGAAATCCACAAGTTAAATTATTTGCTCGATTCCTACATATTTTTCACTAAAAAAAAGGTTTGATTATAATTATATAAGTAGGTTCTTACTGTATATTAAATAATTTTTTTTGTGTTACTTTGAAGTGAACAGTGCATTAAAGTTTCTAATTTTAAAAAAAAATATTTTTGTCTAAAATTTATTTTTCTGTTTTGAACAATATTTAAATAGATCATCCTACAATTTTTAGTAACTTTCGATAACAAAAGAAATACTGTTTTAGAGAAAAAGCTGGTAATTTCTCAAAAAATCCCTTGCGCGACAATTCGTATTTAATTTTACTTTAATGCATATAAAATGGTTAAAATTAACGTCCAAAAAGAACGTAGAACCAACTTTTTGAGTTAATTACATTTTATAGCTAATAAAACGCGTTTTTAGTAATTTTTTCCAAAACTCTGATAGACTCTCCCCTTAAACATTTACATAACAATATGAAATAGTAGTTTAGAAAACTGTTTTTCGATTTGGGGGCGTAAATTGTGACTTTGTAGAATAATTTATTTTCTTCTAGTAATATTAGTAACACCTTGTACAAAATGGCAATAATATTTATACATTGATTTGGTTCAAATAACTAATTTAAAAAGCTTTTCGATACGGTTTGCGTAAAGTTACACTTTACATGGTAAATACACGAAATAATAAATTATAAATCATACTCGAATTTAGAACTAAACATTTGAAATAATATGATTTTTTATTTACTTTTATAGTTTTATTTATTTTGCCCTTGTTTATTGATAAGAAAATCTATTTGTTATTAAAATCTTGTTACATTAAATTAAAAAAAGATACGGGATCGATAATATATTCCTAAATTCGTATAGTAAATTTTGATATAAGAATTATACAAGAAATATCACGAAGAATAAGAATGACTAATACGTTAAGAGACCATTATATATTACCTCATACGTTAGTACTTAAGTTTTTCCTACCAGGGTTGAAAAACTTTAAAATATAAAAAAATGATTACTATTCATCGATCAATAACAGTATATGAACTGTATCTTGAATCGAATTTTGTTAATAAATCGTAGTTTGGTACACGCAAGTAGCATCTGTGCTTGCTTGCTCTACAATTCCTCTTGTAACAAACAGTAGAAAACTTGAATAAATTTCACTTTTAACTGAAGAAAATGGAAATAAACATAAAACACCAGTAAAATCATTCACAAATACCTAAACATTGTTTATATAATTTTTAATAATTTGGTGAAGTAGAATAGCAGCCGTCTATAAAATGGTAAGATAACATGGAGAGGGTGAGATTGGCGACGCTATGTCGGGCGCCAGAGACACCGTCGCGACGTTTTGGCGCCACCGATACCCAGACGTAAAGTTTGAATTATTTTAGCATGAAAAAAATAAACTAAGTTACAAAAATGTATACATTTTAATAATATACCATCATACTGTTTATCCCGTAATTGTAATTTGTAAAAATTTAATCGTAATATGTCATTTTGCGGGGTTAAATCACTATTTAAGGAAAAATAAACTTGTTACAGAACTATAACTAAAGTTTATGCGTGTTGATAGATTATAGCGGGTTAATAAAATTATTGTTAATCATAAAAAGTCAGTATTTGTTTATAATAAACAGGTACGCGGGTATAATCGTAATCTTAAGTAGTAAATACAGCAATTTACATGATAAATATTATCAATTATGTTTACATTATTACACATTTAAATTTAAATTGACTACAAAATAATTTGAATATCTGTAAAGTAGATACAAAACGGGTCGCAACCACACCCCTTGATAAAATGTATATCTAAACATTATCTTGTTATAGCCGTATGTCCTCTTCATAGTTCATTCACAACTTTGCTAGCTTTATAATTGGAGTATACGTTAATTATAGAAGGCAAACGTTACTAATTAATCTTGATCAACGAAATATTTCTAAAGATTGTAGGAGTGATTTTGGTCATTAATTCAGTTTCGTTTGCAATAAACATTGTTTTCATGTTTTTATTTTTAATTTTTTTCTCTCCGCGAGGTTGAATATTAAAATAGTTCTTTTTATTAAATCAATGATTTTTATATTCTTGAATTATGAGTTTTTATCATTTGGAATTAAGTTTTCCATATATTGCTAAAGTGAAAATGTTAATCATGTTATTAGCCAGGACTCTAGCTAGGGATTCAGTAAAGAAATTTCGAAAGTTGATCAACAGTTTTAATACAAAGAATATAACATACTGTATAACATTTGTTAGATAAAAATATAAAGATTGAGGTTATTCATTGGTATGCCCTCTAATAAAAAATTAACTGGTCTAACCATTGAAGGCTATAAGTTTATAATTGAATTGCTCGTTTGTCTACTTTTAAACTACTTATTAATTCAAACAACAACTAAAAGAAGCTATTTAACGCTATCATTTGCCAGAAAATGATGTTAATATTTGCGGAATTCCCAGTCAGGATCCGGTCAACGATTATACCAGAGTCGTTATCCGTGAACTCAACTTATATTAAATGTTGGAATAATAATTTGTTTTAACTTGCAAAAAGTAATAACGTGACTGTAATCATTATTGCTAGTTAAAAGCAAATTAAACATCTGTTATATAATCACTATTACCAGTTTAAAAAATACTAATTTGCAAAAGTAAACATTTTTACTGAGTAAAAAAGATAACGTTAATTTTACATTTAAAATTTGTTTCGCGTTCATTTAAAAACAAAATTTACTTCAGCCCTAAAGTAAAAAAAAAAATAACAATTTTGTATTAAATCTATGAAACTTAACAGCTGAACTAACTTTCGTTGATAGTATTGTACACGATGTAGGGGGTGTAGGATTACGTAAATATGTATAGACAAAAATTACATTAAGTATGATTCATCCCATTTATTTTGGGCATCCGGGATAAAAATGAAATCAATAAAGTTATGTGCATGCTCGAAATTGTCAGACAATCCTTACAGTATCCAAACTAACTGTAAATACAGGATAGTATAGGATGCTGCGCAGAAAGGAGTGGGGAGTTTAGGGTGGACCGTAATTGTTATTCTTCAACAGGACAGCCAATCGAGTTGCACGTAGCAAAGGGGCGGTGGGCGCATGATCTCATACAGTGCTTTCTAGGATGCTGCGCGCGAGGGTACACATGCGTGTAGCGTCACTTCTCTAACAACTGTCGACGAAGTTGGATTCTTGCTACCTCTGCCACTTTTACAATCACTTATTTCCTTGGAAAATATATTTTTAACATCGATAGGAGTTTTATTAAACAAACAGTCTCTCTAGTTTATATAAAGTGCTTTTGTACAAATTTTGGCTTTTTAAAAATTATTTCAAACCACAAGAGATAAGATATTGGCAATCAAACAAAAAATTTATCAGAACTCCTAAAAAATAAATTTATATAAAGATCTTCACATCAATAATAATTTATTAGCTACCATGGTTGCAACTGGGTAAGTTTTACTCTAAATAAATTTATATTGTTAACTAAATAGAGTTTTTCGTAAGTTGATAATGCTGATACAATTTGAAGAATTCAGTTGTTAGTTTTTCACGATTATTTTGAAGTATTCTACAAAAATAATGCATTATAATAATAATAATAATAGATTATATATAAGATTATTAATACCTACGGTTATAAAGTTAAAATATAACTTTTTAAATTTCGCGCCAGAGATGAAGAGACATTTTTTCACTTACTCGTTTGAACTAGCGTTAAAAAAAATTAATGTTACCTTATTGAATACGATATTAAAATATATTAGATTGAATTATGCATTAGAAATATTATCAGGAATTAAAAAATTTCAGAACACTGATAGGTGATAGCGCGCAAATAGAACTAATTTTTTTGACAGGATTGACATAACTGTAAACAATATAAAAATGTTTCACCAAATGTTAAGGCTACAATAATGCTAACGGTATCCAATTACGACAGCAAAATTTCCTATATTTAATGATTTCTAATTCAATTTTTTTTACATAACTAAAAAATTGGCCCCTTAAGAAATCGCATTCTTTATAATAATGTGTAAATTGAATGTTGATATTTTACCTGGAATGTTATATCATCATTACATGGAGAATTTAAATTTTATCAAGATACGAAAAAATAATAAATTCGATATTTTTGTATAAAAAAATGTGCCACATACCTAAAGTAAAGTGTATTGTACTCTGTAGTTGTACTACGGAGCAAAATATTAATTTTTGTTCAAATAAAATAAAAATAAAATTGATATTTTACGAGATTCCTTTTGACACAAGACTTCTTAAAATATTGATATTTCAGTAAAATAGCAGAAAATAACTAGATTTCGGTTATTTTTCTGCAAGAGTTGTCAATTTTTTTTACAAATTTATTTGTTGCTGAATGGTTAATAACTTAAAAGCACTCTAGAACGATTTGAAATTTTGAGCGCAGAGGAAATAAGAGACACTACACTGTAATAATTATATTGCAGAACTTCTATACTGAGAGTTGGACAATTTTTACACTAGTCTGAGTATAGTATATTTGTAGATTGTAGTACTTTTACAACAGTTTTTAGTAAATATACTGCACTGAAACTAGTAAATCTACTATTTCGGCACTAAAATTTACTACATTAAAGACTACTCTCACAATCAGTGCAGTAATTCTATAATACGGTGTTCACAGTGCAACTAATAGCGCATGTATTTGAGTCCCTAAAAACTTACGAACGTAACTAATTATCGCGAATATTCCAGTAGATGACGCTTTTTGGTCCCCGCGGAAAAAGTTCTACTATAAGAATAAGTGGAAACTGGTTAGAATGTGTTTCAAATAGTTACCAATAAAAACGCATAGCAAAATACCAGTTGTCCGCTATCTAGTATGTACTCAGTGCGTTAATTGAAAGATTCCGGAAAAGAGTTCCAGGTTAAACTTTGCAGAATGGTTTTCTTATGTCAAAATATGAAGTCTTGTTTCGCCCTAAAAGTACTACAACCCGAGTTTTAAGCAGAAAATGCTTATGTTAGAAAAATTTCTAGCTTATCTTTTATTGAGAACAAGACCTTTTTCTATTTATCAAAAAAACATTGTTTTTTGTTAACCATTATCTTATAAACAAATATGTCAAATTTACATTGCAGTATGTAAATTTTACATATACGACTTCTCTCCGTGCTTTTATAATTTTAATTTGTATTGTAATGTAATAAGCTGAGTGCCATATAGTGCAATTCTATAAATGTACTAATTCTGCAATTAAAAGTCAATGAAACTATATTTTTTCTTAAAACTTGAAATACAAAACATATAGGGTAGAAGGGGGCTCGTGTATAAAAAACTATTTTTATCCTGGAGCAAATTTAGCTAAAGTTCACAGATTTTAAGCTAGACATTTTTTTCTTGTTAAATGCCTAGATTTTTTCCCGCACTTTTTCTTAGGCATTTATATATGCATTCAAAAGTCTGGAAAGGTGTGCAGACATTACGTCAGCCTTTTGCCCAAACGAACAAGGAAGTCACTCGCAGAGGATAGACAGGCACAGCGAGAAGACCATTACTAAGGTTCAGTATCTGAAGAAGAAGGACGCAGTCTTCAATGATGATGACTGTACTCCAAAGCATTATCTTCTGTGGGTGCGTTTTCGGCCTCTGTGAGTGGCTTCGTCATTCGTTTAGGCAAAAGGCTGGTATAGTCTAGTATAACTATCCCAGACTTACTAAAAAAAAGAAATAATGTCTAGCTTAAAGTCTGGGATCTGCTCCTTAATCAGACTTTTTAAACCAGACCTGCCAGATCTACCCCAAACTATTTTTTACATAAAGTTCGGTATTATATTATGATGATCTATAACTAAAATGGACATGGTGATGATTTTTTAGGGCATGCCATTTTTTCTTTTTCGTGCAACAAAATCAGCGACAGCTATAACTCACTAAAAATTAAATTATTATTATTAAGATCGTTTGATGAAATACCCCACGTTTTTAAGAAAATCCCACAGCTTTCGGGTTATTAGTACGTCCCAATCTGTAAGAAATGTCTCATTGGCCACAAAAATAGAATTTGTATTTCAGCATTTTCTGCTATACGCACAGTTCATGATGTTCATCTCGGTATCTATTTTAATATTCTTTCAAAATAAGCAAAATATGCAATTTTGTTGCCCAGAGCATTACTTCTCATAATTTTATCAGAATTCATGACCTAACTGGTGTGAACTCTCCTTGTCAGTTATTAATATACCCTTGAATGCACCAGTTGATACTTTCGAAAATTTAAAAATAGTATATTTCGTAACAAGTGCGTACAATATTACATAACCGAGTGTGATTGTCAAGCTCGAGTTAACGCATATATTGCGTAAAATTGCAAGTGGTTTTAAATGCGTTAAGTGCAATTTTACGTACACTGAATCAAAAAATTCAAATTAAATCTAAGCCGACGTTTACTTTCCTTATTCGCACACCCTACATGCTAAAAAGTGAAATATTCACTTTAAAATAATTAAATTATTTATTTTTAGGTTTCGAGTATTTTGGATCAGCTATAGAATAAACTACGTTAATTCAAAATGGCGACACTTTCTTTACGAATTTCAATTCCTGAAAAAAATGCGACCAAAATGATGCAATTTGATCCAAATACTGCTGTTTATGATGCATGTCGCATAATAAAGGAAAAACTTGCAGAAGCCAGCAACATGGAACAAAGTAAACATTTAAGAAAATTTTGTATTATTATTATTTACACTGCACTGTTACTTGGACCTACTCTAACACAATAGAACTCTTTAGTGTCATCTGAAAAAGCCCTCGCTGTTACGTCCTACATTTGCGACTACTTTCGCCGTAAGGGGGCGTTCGTTTCCTTCTAACCAATGAAATCTCAGCTTTTATCCAGCAGTGTTACTCTTTTCGCCACTTTGGGCGCTACGATCTAAATAAATTTTATCCATGCAATATTTTATCTTTATAGTCCATCATACCAGTACTAATTATCTTCATTTTATTATTTATATTATAATTTAAAACTTATAACTTTAATTGTATCGATTATTTTAATTAATTTCTTGTATTCTTAATATAATTAATTATTCAACAATCACAAAAGTTCTATCTGTAAAATTTTAAGATTCAACTTTTTATTCAACAGCAAAAGATTATGGTCTATTTTTGGCCGACGAAGACGCGAAAAAAGGAGTATGGCTTGAACCTGGGAGAAATTTAGATTATTATATACTACGAAATGGCGACCTTTTAGAATATAAGAAAAAGATGAGAACCCTAAAAGTACGGATGCTTGATGGAACGTTAAAAACCGTATTAGTCGATGACAGTCAGCCAGTTGCTAACTTAATGGTTGTTATTTGTACAAGAATCGGTATTACAAACCATGATGAGTATTCCTTAGTTCGCGAACTTGTGGCTGAAGAAGCTGAGAACCCTAAACAAGGAAATTTCGGAACTTTAACTTTGAAGAAGAAAAAAGACGACAAAGGCGAAAAAGACGTTAAAATGAACCAACTAAGAAAGAAACTAAAGACTGACGACGAAGGTAAAAAAATTATCAATATATTTTTATAATTCATTTGATGTAATCTATACCTATTTTTATGTGTGTTATATGTATTTTTCTAATACGTCTATTTAACATGTACAGTAACAAAAATCACTGGATAATTCAATTAGCTAAAAAGCATAATGCTTCAATTTATAAGTAATATTGATGATATAAGTATTTCTCAACAATCGTTTTGCATTTTATTTGTAAATTTTTATTTTACACATTTATATTGTAATAGTCCTGCAGCTTAAGAATAATTACATATTCATAGTCAGTAACATAAATGTAAACATCAAAAACTCCTCTAGAGGCAAAAAATATGCAATATCGGATGCTTCGAAATTTTTTGCAAAAATTGGAAAAAACACTAATTTTGTAAGGTCTATGCATATGGTCTTTGATTTTTGATATTTTATTTTTTTTCGGCATTTAATTTTTTATGCTTTTGAAAAGCCTGTATATATTTGATTTCAATTTTTCTTTTGATATTTTTGAAAGAAAGGAAAGGTGTATCTTAGACATTATGCCTTATTCTTGCGCTACTAATACAAAATATACTAATTTGCATTTAATTTAAGAAATGTTAATACATAGATTCTGCATTAATACAATATTAACTAATATGCAATTTTATCTATTTATGTTAACGTTAAATTACTATCATAGAAAAATTATTGATATATAGGTTTTAATATTTATTTTTCCAGTTAATTGGATTGATCCTAGCAAAACCTTAAGGGAACAGGGGGTAGACGAAACAGAAACAGTATTATTACGAAGAAAATTTTTCTTTTCTGATCAAAATATTGATAGCAGAGATCCTGTACAATTATCACTTTTATATGTACAAGCCCGAGATGCTATTCTAGACGGAACACATCCGATTACTCAAGAAAAAGCATGTATTTTTGCTGGTATACAATGTCAAATTCAGTTTGGGGACTATAAAGAAGAAAAACATAAACCTGGGTTTTTAGAGTAAGTTATAGTTTAATTATTCGAATTTGAATAAAATAAAATCAGTTGAGGATGCTGATAAACTTTAAAATAATGAAGTAGCTTCTTAGCATAATTTTCAGTACAATTCAACTATTATACTATTTTTATTTTTAACTTCTCTAGTCTGATGTACCAGATTTTGAAAGAAATCTGTTTGGAGATTTCAATTAATTTTCGATATATTAATGAATTTCAAAAAAATCTTTTCATATTATATGAAATATATATTTTAAGAATATTTTAATTTGAAAATATATAAAAATAATGTTTTTTTCTAATTTTTGCAAAATTAAATATTTAGAATGATTTTCGATATTGCAACGATATAAAATACTAGAGATAACAATTTCAAATCCCACAATTCTCTATAATATACGAATGATCCTCCCTTCTAGTATAATGATTAATAAAAATAATTCGTTTGAATTTTATCCAATGTTTGATTTACAACTTTTAAAATTTTTATATTTTGATAATATCAATAACATTCTATTATTTTATTCCCAGTTTGAAAGAATTTTTACCTCAATCATACGCGAAAGTTAAAGGAATAGAGAAAAAGGTATTTGCTGAACACAAAAAACATCAGGGTTTATCAGAACTAGACGCTAAAGTTCTTTACACAAAAACTGCACGATCTTTGAATACGTATGGTGTTACCTTCTTTCTCGTAAAAGAAAAAATGAAGGGAAAAAATAAGATGGTACCTCAATTATTGGGCGTCACGAAAGATTCCGTACTGCGACTTGATGCAAAAACGAAAGAAATTCTAAAAGCATGGCCTTTAACGACTGTAAGAAGATGGGGAGCATCTCCAAACACCTTTACATTAGATTTTGGAGATTATTCCGATCATTACTACTGTGTTCAAACCACAGAATCTGAACAAATTCTACAATTGATATCGGGCTACATCGACATCATACTTAAGAAGCAAAAAGCTAAAGATCATTTTGGTATTGAAGGAGATGAAGGATCTACCATGGTGGAAGACAGCGTTTCACCTTTGAAGTAAGATATATTTACAAATTTTTATGTAATTTACTACGTGCACGCGAGCAATTTAGAAATGTTTTTAACGATTTTTATTCTTACAGAGCAACTATAATGCAGCATGAAACTGGAAACGTTGGAAAAGGAAGTATGGAATCTGTTTCTGTAGCCATACCAGCTATTATGAGAAGTGGAGTTGATGGTAAAATAAAGATAATTTAAAAAAAAAATTCATTTATTTGTTTTGGCACATTAATATAATTTCAATTGCAAAAATTTACAGGTGCAAGATTGTATGGAACAGGGTATATGGCGAGTGCACAGTACACGACTATAAGTGAACAAGCAAATGTTTCTCATGCTCCAACAATAGTAAGCTTTTTCTCTATCCAATATACCCGTATATTATAAATATAAATCCCGCTATAAAAAATATTAAAATCATTTTTCATCTTCTAGATTCAACAACCTAAAATCACGTCCGTCCTTACAGAACCACAACGTGCCTTATCTTCGACTATTATTAATGGTCAAGAAATCATTCAAATCGCTGAAACGGAATTATCTTGTAAAGCTTCTATACCCGAACTGGGCAATGATGTTACCTCGTTACGGTGGATAGAACAAACTATTGATACGCACAAACAAAATATTGGTTCACAAATAGCTGCGATGAACGCAGCGACTGCTCAGGTCGTAACGTTAACGTCTGGAACTAACGATGATGTCGATCATACTGCTGTTGGCGCTGCTATTACAACCATTACATCTAATTTGCCAGAAATGACGAAAGGTGTACGGATGATAGCTGCTTTGCTCGATGATGAATCGTCAGGGGATCGATTATTAGATGCAGCCAGAAAACTTTGTTTAGCTTTCTCTGACTTACTTAAAGCCACGGAACCTGGAACTAAGGAAGTACGTATTTTTACACTAAATTCATATGTATATAAATTCTAAATTAGTATTATAATAGAGTGAAATTTTATATAAAAAATTTGTTTGTCTTTACAGCCTAGGCAGCATTTACTTAATGCAGCATCGCGCGTAGGCGAAGCTTCTTATCAAGTTCTTACCACGATTGGTGAGGATGACGGTGGAAGTCGAGAATTACAAGATATGCTTTTATCATTAGCAAAAGCGGTTGCTAATACTACGGCTGCTTTGGTATTGAAAGCAAAGAATATCGCTGCTACCTGTGATGATTCAGTCACCCAAAATCACGTAATCTCAGCGGCAACACAATGTGCACTTGCTACTTCACAGCTTGTTGCCTGTGCTAAAGTTGTAGCTCCAACTCTGAACTCACCAGCCTGTCAAACTCAGCTTATGAACGCTGTCCGCGAAGTGACAAAGGCGATTGAGAATCTTGTTAAGGTAAGTCCATCAATGGAAATTCTTACTAAAAATTATATTTTAGAGCTTCTGAACTAATTTTTATCACAATCGCAAGGGCGTCTTTGGCCAACCATAACTATGATAAAATAATAAAATAAAAATAAATTAATTGATTGTTTTAGATTTGTAATGACACTTGCCCCGACGAAAATCTTCTCAAGGAATTGAGTAATGCTGCTGCAGATGTCACAAAAACTCTTAACGATCTTTTAAGTCACATAAAACTGGTCACTAGAAATGAAAAGGCGAAAGAATCGGTTCAAGAGGGTGCTGTAGAGACAATATTAGTAGCGGCTGATAAACTTTTCGCAAATACTGGAAACGCCGGTGAAATGGTTCGTCAAGCCAGAATCGTTGGTCAAGCTACAGCTCAGTTAATACAAAGTATTAAGGGTGATGCTGAGAAGCAGACCGATTCTGAGCAACAAAAGAAACTTTTAGCAGCGGCTAAAATATTGGCCGATGCAACTGCAAAAATGGTATACTTTTTTCTGTTATCAATAAAACTTTAGGCTACATGTAGTATATTCAGTTCATAAAATTGTCTTTTCTTTTAGGTTGAGGCTGCTAGACAGTGTGCAAGTAGTCCACAAGATAGTGGAATGCAGGACAAACTTCGTCAAGCCGTCGAAGAATTACGAGAAGCTACTACTGCAGCAGCTACTCCAGCTCTTCGTCGAAATTTGATATACAAATTAGAGCAATGTGCTAAGTATGCAGCAGCATCAGCTACTCAATGTGTTGCTGCCTCCTCAGGAGTGAGTGGTCACAATATAAATAATATTACGCAACAAGAGCTTAACGTCGAGTGTCGATCGGTGGTTCAGCACATTCCTAACTTGGTATCAGGAGTTAAGGGAACCACCTCTAATCCTGATGACCCAAGTATGCAACTGAACCTCATCAATGCATCAGAACAATTTTTGCAACCTGGTTCAGCTGTAGTAAAGGCGGTCAAGGCCGTTCTACCTACCATCACCGATCAATCTTCAGCTATGCATTTAAACAATAGTGCTCAACAACTTGGATTAGCGTTGACCGATTTGAGATCTGCTGCTAATCGCGCTAGACAAGCGTGCTCTGGATTAGAACTCGATGCTGCCGAAGAACTCATCAAGAGCTTGAGGATTGAACTACAAGAATTATACAAGGCAGTTGAAACGTCTTCTTTGAAACCATTACCAGGTGAAACTGCAGAATCAACGTCGCTCATGCTTGGTTCTGTCTCGAAAAGCGTTGGATTTGCTATGGCTCAACTTCTCTCTGCTGCCAGACAAGGCAATGAAAATTACACAGGAAGTGCTGCGAGAGAAGTTTCAGCCACACTTAAAGATATGCTTCTGGCGGTCAGAGGCGTGGCTGCTACAATAGATCAACAAGATACTCAACGCACGGTTCTAATGAATGCAGATGACGTTATTGAAAAGTCTGTAAAGTTAATCAAAGAGGCACGATGGGCACTTAAAAATCTTAATCATGCTGACAATGCGCATAATCTTACAGCTATTGCTAAGGAAGTATCGTATTCGTTGAACAAATGCGTTTCTTGTTTGCCTGGGCAAAGAGATATTGACACGGCAATCAATAATATAGAAGCAATCAGCCAGGTTCTTGAATCAGAGGACTTTGTAGCATCAGATACCAACTATGGGTGAGCAATGAAACAATATCACTGCATTTTTTAATTTAAATTTTGATTCTAATTTCATCATATTTTCTTTTACAGGCAATCGCAAAATAATCTAGGTCATGCTGCCGCTAATCTGATCGAAGCGTCCTCAGATATTTTATCTTCGGTCCGTTCGCCCTTAGAATTAGCAGCGTCTTCCAGAAACTTTAGCAATGCCTTCAAAGATCTAATCGACGTTGGAACAGAAATAGTTGCACGAGCAGCTGTTGCAAACAAATCGCCAATCATAGTTTCTTTGAAAAACGTCAGTTCGAAGTCTTCCAAATTTTTATCTGCAGCCAAATCAGTAGCGGCTGATCCTAACGCTCCAAATGCTAAGAATCAACTATCCGCGGATTATCGCTCCCTAATCGATTCTATCAACTATCTTATCGATATATGCACATTTGCCGCTCCAGGACAAAAAGAATGTGATAATTCCATAAGGAATATTCAATCTATGCTTCCACTTTTAGACAATCCAACCGAACCAATTTCCGACGCTTCTTACTTCGATTGCCTCGAGACGGTAATGGAAAAGAGTAAGAAATTGGGAGACGGAATGACTGGCATTGCCAATTATGCCAAGAAATCAGAATACGAACAATTTTCCGAAGCCATCAAAGGCGTTTCGTCTTCAATTTGCGGCTTGATCGAAGCTGCCGCACAAGCCGCCTACTTGGCTGGTGTCAGTGATCCGACATCGGTTGCTGGAAAGCCTGGTCTAGTAGATCAGGCATATTTTCTTCGAGCAGCACAATCTATTCACTCAAGCTGTCAAAAGCTTGGCAGTCCAACTCTATCCCATCAGCAAGTTTTGTCTGCTGCCACTGTGATCGCAAAACACACAAGTGCCTTATGTAATGCTTGTCGTCTTGCATCTAGCAAGACAAGCAATCCAGTCGCCAAGAAACACTTCGTTCAATCGGCTAAGGACGTAGCTAATTCGACGGCTATTTTGGTAAAAGAAATCAAAGCTCTCGACGTGAATTATTCGGACAACAACAGGGATAGATGCGTTGAAGCTACAAAACCTTTGCTGGAAGCAGTTGATAATTTATGTACTTTCGCCAGCTCACCGGAATTCACTAACCAACCGGCTAAGATATCGGTTTCCGCGAAAAATACACAAGAGCCAATTATCGAAGCAGGAAAGTTAATTATCGACGGTTCGTGCGCTATGATACTAGCCGCTGAAAGTCTCGCGGTCAGTCCAAAAGATCCGCCCACATGGCAGTTGCTGGCAAATCATAGTAAAAATGTCAGTGATTCGATCAAGTCTCTTGTGGCCTCGATACGTGACAAAGCACCTGGTCAGAAAGAATGCGAGATTGCAATCAATAAAATAACAGCGAAGATACATGATCTTGACACAGCTTCTTTGAATGCAGTGTCCCAAGTACTAGCTGCGCGTAAAGAAAATTCGGCTCAAGGATTCATGGACCAGATGGATAACAGTGCTTGTGAATTGCGTGAAAGATTAGAAGCTTTGCGTATCGCTGCTAAATACGAGGCTGAAAATATCGGTCACACAGTTACACAAGTTGCTATGTACTGCGAGTCTTTGGTTCAGAGCGGAATATGCTCGGCTTCCCACATGCTTCAGTCTAAGCAACAAATGATGCTACTAGATCAAACGAAAACAGTTGCTGAGTCAGTTTTGCAATTGATACTTGTAACGAAAGAATGCGGTGGTAATCCCAAAGCTTTACATATTCATAACGACGTCGATGACAGTGTCGATTCGACAAAGGAATCTCTTCAAGAATTGCAAAACTCGCTAGAGAATATTTCTACATCCAATGGTATCGTGACAGGAATTATCGATACCATAAGTCGAGCAATGGTCAAGTTGGAAAATCATAGAATGTCTTCGATTGAAAACGTTGACTCGTTTGTCGACTACCAAACGAGGATGGTTGAAACTGCCAAGGAAATCGCTAGGCTATCGCAGGAAATTGTAATTATCAAGCTTTCAGTATTTAAATAATTTATTTATAATACAATCGTATATTTTATCGTTTATTTTCTCTTTTTTTACAGACGAGTAGCTCAAGTACCAACGTCTCAAGGCTGGGATCTCTGGCAGTGGAAATCTCGCACAAATATACTCAACTTGCACGCGACACTTCTGGTGCTTCTGCGGCTACATGGAATGCCGATGTATCTTTAAAACTACGAACAAGCGTGCAAGAACTCGGAAAAGCATGCACCGACATAGTCCGCGCGATTGGCACTTATCAGATGATGCCAGACGACGTGTATTTACGAGGAGAAATTTCCGAGCACAGCAGAGCTGTTTGCGAAAAAGTATCACAAGTATTGGCTGCTCTTCAAGCTGGATCTCGTGGAACACAAGCTTGTATCAATGCAGCGACTACAGTTTCGGGAATCATCGGCGATTTGGATACAACGATAATGTTTGCTACCGCTGGTACTTTACATGCGGAGAACGAAAGCGAAACCTTTGCAGATCACAGAGAGAACATTTTGAAAACCGCAAAGGCCTTAGTCGAAGACACCAAGACTTTGGTTGCTGGCGCCGCGTCTTCCCAAGAGCAATTGGCGGTAGCTGCTCAAAATGCTGTATCGACTATCGTTCAACTCGCTGAAGTCGTCAAGTACGGAGCAGCGAGTCTTGGAAGTGATAATCCAGAAGCTCAAGTCATGTTAATAAATGCGGTAAGAGACGTTGCTTCGGCTCTCGGAGATCTTATACACGCTACGAAAGCTGCTAGTGGAAAGCTTATAAATGATCCGAGCATGGCTCACTTGAAAGACTCCGCGAAGGTAAATATAAATATAAAAAACTTTATTTATCAAAATGTAGGATGAAATAATAATGATATGGGATTTCAGGTCATGGTTACAAACGTGACATCTCTATTGAAAACCGTTAAAGCTGTTGAAGATGAGCATACGCGTGGCACGCGTGCCTTAGAATCTACTATAGAAGCCATAGGTCAAGAGTTAAGAACTCTACGATCGCCTGATAGTCTTAAGAGTAATGCTAGCCCTGAGGATCTCTTAAAATGTACGAAAAGTATTACAGTTTCAACAGCAAAAGCAGTAGCTGCTGGAAACAGCTGCAAACAAGACGATATAATCGCTGCTGCGAATATGGGTAGAAAGTCGATCAGTGACATGCTGGCAACATGTAAAGCTATTGTTCAAAACAGTCACGAATCTGCAGAGATGAAGGAACGTGTTCTACAGGCAGGTCACGATGTAGCTATAAATTACAGGGAGTTATTGCAGGTTATTCTCCAAATCTCAACGAAATCCAACGAATGCAAACATTTGTTGCTACCGATATCCCGAAAGATTGCTCAAAACGTAACTGAACTCGTCGCTGTTGCTGAGATTCTCAAAGGAAACGATTACACCGACGCCGATGAGTCGACGCTGATTGCAGAAAATGAATTGTTAGGAGCTGCTGCCAGTATAGATGCGGCTGCTAAGAAGTTGGCCAGTCTTCAACCTCGTAGGAGTATTCAGGTAAATACCATTATCGACAACCTCTCCCATATATGAGTATATTTTATTTTGCAATCTGTTGGACGACCTGGATTGTTTTTTAAACTTAGTTTCTGAAGGTACTTCTATAGTTCAATCCATTTTGATCATTCCCAGTATACTGTTAGATATGTTTGATATTCTTGGTTGTATAATAATAATAACGACCAGGAATCAAACATATTATTACAGTGACTGGTTTTATCTACAATTGAAGCATTTATAATGGTATGTATCACGAAGCTGACCAAGTCTTATGCGGACGCCGTTCAACTTACACCAAAATCTTGCGACTATTATACACAAATATGTACCTTAAATATAATAAAATTTCACTTCATTGATTAAAATAATGTCCCGCATAAATATTCGAAATTACTTTATGCCAAAGTATATTAGTTAGTTAGTCGATAACAATTTATTTATTTATTACAGGAAACCAAAGAAGAAATGAATTTCGATGAAATGATTCTAGAAGCTGCCAAATCAATAGCCGCAGCCACTTCAGCTTTAATCAAAGCAGCGAGTGCTGCGCAAAGAGAATTGATATCTTCGGGTAAAGTCTCGCGAACACCTTTGACGAGCTCAGACGATGGGCAGTGGTCTGAAGGATTAATATCTGCAGCAAGATTAGTTGCTGCAGCCACACACAGTTTAGTCGAATCCGCGAACGCTTTAATTCAAGGTCTAAGCAGCGAAGAAAAATTAATCTCAAGCGCAAAACAAGTCGCAAGTAGCACAGCACAATTATTGGTAGCATGCAAAGTAAAGGCTGATCCTGACAGCGAAAGCACAAAGCGTTTGCAAGCTGCCGGAAACGCCGTCAAACGAGCCACGGACAATTTAGTTCGGGCAGCTCAACAAGCGATTCAACACGAGGAAGAACGTTCGCTTGTACTCAATCGCCGAATAGTAGGTGGAATCGCACAAGAAATTAACGCTAGATCCGAAGTGTTGCGTATAGAGAAAGAACTTGAGGAAGCTAGAGGCAGACTTACGGCCATAAGGCAAGCCAAATACCGGAACCGCAGTGATACATCTGACATCGAAACCGATAACGACCAAACCAATTACGACTCACTTTCTCGATCGGATGCGAGATACAATACCGCTACAAGTCCTCTCAATGTGCAAAGTCCGAATTCTTATTCTTATAATCAATCGCCAAATTCCACGAGAAATGTTAATCATGTAAAGAATGATGAGAAGTACTTAATCAGTCCAGAAAAAGTGTACTCGACTCAGAATACACTTGAAATGAGAAGGAAGGAGAAGGAAAATTATGGCAATGACGGGATTGAAACCACAAATGTGGATTCGCCGTACCAGCAAGAATCGCTTTATGGAAAGAGCAGAGATGGATTTTATGAACCTGTACATCAGGCTCCATTTGAACCAAAGTCACTGAATCGTCAATTTGTCAAAGACGCGCAAACAGAAAAGGGAAGCACGAACTATTTTAATTTAAAAAGCTTAGATCAAGCTCTAGACCCCCGTGTTACTGATGCTCAGAACGACCAATTTACTTGTAAAAATAATGAGAGTTATATCTCGCAACTTCAGAAATATGAACACAATCCTGTATATCCAGAAAGCATTTCAAACTATCGTACCACTGCCGAAACTTATCAAGAGCCTAATAGAGTTTCACAAATGTGTACTTCAACGACAACCTGCGAAACTGTGGACGACGTGAAAGAAGATAATAGTTATTCAAATAATGAGAATCAAATGTTACAAAAAATATCAAAACAGTCAACCACGCGAAAGGTCACGCAGACAAATAAAGTTATAACCGAATCGTCTTCTCACCAACGAATTCAAAACAAGCAGACATTTCAATTTTGAAACTAATCGCAATTTTTAAAATAGTCCTAATATATATATGTTTTTCTATCGTAACAAAAAAAAAATCGTTTCGAGAGTTTTGTAGAAAAAATTTTAACACAATAATATAGAAAAGATATTTTAAAAAATTGTAAATAGACAAATATTTTATAATATTGTTAACGACTTATATTGTAACGAAATATGAACTATAGTGTAGTATAAGTAATAAAGAAGCGCTGTTTGTACAAGTACAATTTATACCTTTATCTTGTCATATCATGATTTGTCAGCGTTGCGTTGATTACAGTTTTGTTTAATAAAAGATGGATAACCTCGTAAACAACGTTTTTTTTTCTATCATTACTTTGCACAGAAGATATATTAAAAGAAAAATTTTAGAATTACCACTACTTTAATGTTCCTCTATCCCCTCCAAATCTCTTTTAACAAATAATGCATTTCTTTTTAATTTGGGTTTTTTGGAAATCATTACTGCAACACTGTTGCTTTTTGTTATATGATTTTAATTAGATTGTTATGTTATTTTACTGTATTTCTAATTTTTTAATATATAAAGCATTGTATACATAGCAATTTATTTTGTATATTATTTACGAATAGGTACTGGCAAAATCCAGTGTGCTCAGTTTTATTGTCTTTTAAAATTTATGCATGCATCTTCATTTGATTGACATTCTTTCTCTCAAAAATGTACTTATAAGTCAAAGTAACGCACTTGATTCAAAAGCTAAAATAATTAAATCAAACAAACATTTTATTAATCAACATTTTAAATTTTGGCGCGTCTTTTCAAAGGCTTCAATCAAAACATCCGGTCACCACTTTTTAAAATGAGAGAGAGAGAGATCTCTGGAGAAGAGCTAAGATAATGTAATTTATATAGGCAGTTTAAAAAAATAAGATAATTAAAATTTAACTTTGTACCTGACTACACTAAGAGTTGGGACTATATACGTCTATTTTCCATATTTTGACGCGTTTTCTATCGTTCTATATATAGGTATTACTCCGCAAGTCCATATCACACTCCAGCAGTCCACAACTCCACAGTCAGTTCAGTGTTCAGTCACACGCGTGTTCATAAGTGTACTCCTATAGATTTTATTGTAATTCTGTGATTTTTAGAGGTTATAATCAGACATTCGATTTCGGAGTTATTTTGTTTCACCACAAAAAGCCGTACAAGTATTAAAGATTATATTTCTAGTTAAATTGGCAAGTTACATTTAATTGTTTACAATGGCTGTAAGAGTACAATTTGAGAATAATAATGAGATCGGTGTTTTCTCCAAACTCACGAATTCATATTGTCTGGTTGCTATTGGTGGTTCTGAAAACTTCTACAGGTAATGTTATTTTTGTTTTGTTTTTATTTAGCATAGTTTATCAGTTTTGTTAGCATAAGTAATTGTTGTACATATTATCAATTTCATCAGTGATGTATTGATTGCATTATTTCAACTATAATTTTGTATCCCTAATGGAAACCACCATTCATTGATTGCATGGTTACGCGTAATATGATAATATGTCTACAATTCTTGTCTGCCATTTGACAGATAATTTAGTATTATAAAGCAGTAAGAACAATGTTTCTATATTATTTTGAAAATTGAAGTAGCATTTAAAAGTCATTAACCCTAGGTTGGGGTTAATGACAATATACAAGATAATGCATGGCACATGATATAAGAAAGAACCTTACAATTTGTATACTCTCTTATAAAAATATCAATACCAAAGAATTAATATATTTCTTTTATTTTTATGAAATCAACAAATTAGTAATGCCTGTACATTCTTTTAAAATTTAAAAGTGTTTACTTTTGTGGATAAATCCTTTTTTATGTGTTTTTCATCATACTTATCCTTCATAACAAAAAATCAATTTTATGCCATAGTGTATTTGAAGCAGAATTAGCTGAAACAATACCTGTTGTCCACACAAGTATTGCTGGATGCCGTATTGTTGGACGGCTGTGCGTAGGTATGTATTAGTAATTGCTGTATTTGATTTTATAAATTTGCACAATTGAATTAAGTAAATGTTTTCTAGTAATATCAGCAGTTTTTAATTACGCTTCATTTTTCAGGCAACAGAAATGGTCTCCTAATACCAAATACAGCCACAGACACCGAATTGCAACACATAAGAAATTCTCTACCAGACAGTGTCAAAGTTCAACGAATTGAAGAAAGACTATCTGCATTGGGAAATGTTATTGCTTGCAATGACTATGTTGCATTAGTTCATCCAGATTTGGACAGAGTATGTTAAACAATTTTTTATATTTTGTTTTTACTATAGTTGAAATTTTTGTGACTATTATCAAGCCTTTACTAAAAAAGAAATCTAATTTTAGGAAACGGAAGACATTTTAGCTGATACGCTAAATGTTGAAGTATTTAGGCAAACCGTAGCCAGTAATGTTTTAGTTGGTTCTTATTCCGTATTATCTAACCACGGAGGTCTTGTCCATCCCAAAACTTCAATACAAGATCAGGATGAACTTTCTTCACTTTTACAAATTCCACTTGTAGTGAGTATTCTACATTTATTGGTTTTTATCTATATTTAGTTTATAAAGATTCAAATTATAGATAATATCTAAAATATTTATATCTCATGCCTATAATGGAATATCAGCTTAATTAATAAATTTTACTTACAGGCCGGTACAATTAATAGAGGAAGTGATGTGATTGCTGCTGGAATGGTAGTAAATGATTGGATTTCATTTTGTGGAATGGATACTACATCAACAGAAATCTCCGTAATTGAAAATGTATTTAAATTAAATGAATCATCACCATCTGCAATAACTTCAGTGATGCGAGCCTCTCTCATCGAAAGGTTAGTCTTTAAACTTAAATTATTATACAAATTATTCAGAGAAAATAATCATTTTATTTATTTTTTTTTTTTTTCAGTATGTCGTGACCAGCTTATATACCCATGGTAATCAAAGATACTGTCAAATATCGTTTCCAGAAATCAATTGAATTCTATAATTATGTTTTACAATTAAAAGATCAATTATTTTTTTTATTGTAATATAACTATGAAAAATAAAAATCTAAGGAAAGAATTTTTTTTATTCATCTTATTGAGCTCGCACCAACAAATGCTAAAATTCTATTTTGCAAAAAAAAATGCAGAAATATAATTGTTGCATTATATTTCTTCACGTTCCACGTTGGCCAGCGACAAATCGCCGCCTCGCGGTAGCATCAAAAGTTACTTCAGAGCCAAACAAAAAATCTGATAAGGTTTTACCACCTGTGTACCCTAATCTCAATGATCAGTAGTCACCACGGTATCGTATAAGCCGTATACACGTAGTCACTCACCCGGTTCCCTCTCCTCTTGCAAAGTAACGGTGCAAGACAGTGCACAAGTTCATGATTGTTACATAGCATATGTGACATTAGTGACTATAGTGGTCTACCGGTATACGTGTATATAGATATACGTACTAATGTATTTGTAGTCTTGTAGATACTGGCTGTCAGTCCTTCTGTTGTGTAAAATGAAAATGGCGGCCGAAGTGAGGTGGCCAATATATTTATTCTTTATTTTGCAACTTGCATTTAGTGTATCTACGGAATCTCCTCACAGAAAATTCGAGTACAAATACTCGTTTAAGCCACCATATTTAGCACAAAGAGATGGTAGTGTTCCATTCTGGGAATACGGTGGAAGTAAGTACAAGTTCGAAATAACCTCTACCTGATGTGTATCGAAACATGTGTTACACGTTACACTGTTAAATTTTATTGTTTGCATATATATTGTTTTATGTTTCTAACGTCTGAAAGATCAAATGATTTCTACTTTTGAATTTGGATTTGCATTTGTTATTGTTGAGCCATACTACAAGTTTAACGTAATTGAAAATTCTTGTATATAAATCAAAATGTGCACAATTTTTTTGTGATTCTTTGTTTTCTATAAATAATAGGAAGCTTTTGATTTTATATGTTAACCTTTATGGTTATTCAAACTAAATTACATGGAATGCACTAGTTTAACGTACAATTTTTATGATTTCTTTATGAAAATTTTGCAAACATATGGATTAAAGGAAGCTGAATAAAAATAATAAAATTTCATTGAAATATTTTAACAACAATAACATGAAATAGAGTAATTTCAATTTATAAGGTGAACGAGTCTAAATTGGTTTTTCATTCTAATTCAACAGTCTAAAATTTCTAATTGAACAATATAAGTTTGGCATATGAGTTATTAGATATGTACAGTATTTTTGACCTAACAGAATAATATTATAATTAGAATATAATGAAATAGATAAAAAACTATATAAATGTTAATTTAGAAATTACAAATATACAATAACTTTGTATACTCCAAATTATGATACCTCAAAAAGATTCTGTTCTTTGTAAAAATAATAGATAAATAAAAGAAGTATATGATTTTTGTTCTACGATTGGTGTAATTACAGTTTTAATAAAATTTCTGAAAAATTTATTTAAAAAACAGTAAGCATAAGAAAAATCAATTCATACATATACATATATATAAATATAAAAATTTGTTATTTTTGCAGATGCAATTGCTAGTTCAGAAAATGTTAGAATAGCTCCATCTCTTAGAAGTCAAAAAGGTATGTATTATTTATTATCTAAACTTTACTTAGTTAAGGTTGCGTAGAAATATAATCCTTATCACCTGCTCTATTTTTAAATAAAGATTAAAGATATAATTAAAGTAGTTTATATCTACTACACTGGTCAAAGTGTATGTTTTTCTTTTTAACGCATTGTATCTATACAAGACAGAAGTACTCATAATTTTTATCTTCAATAAACTCTTCACAAAACGTTTATCTTATACTACAAATGCAGTGTAATATGTATAAAACGCAATTTCCTGCAGGACTACAAAAAAATAAAATATTAATTTTTTTGAAAAATCCCGTGTATTAAGTTACATAAAAACGTAAGATTTTAAGAGAGTATTTCACCATAAAACTTACATACAAGATCTCTCGAATAAAAACAAATAAAAATATAACTTTTTTCGTATAAGTATATATCTGAACTAAAAACGCGCGCAAGAACTATACTAGAAACTTGGCATTTTTCATAAAGTTTTACCAAAAAACTTGCGCGAGAGTTTACATAAAATCTTACAAATTATGGATATTTTAAAATTCTATTAAAAGTTATTAATAAATGAGTAAGATTTTATACGCAAATTCTTCCGTGAAATTTCACGCAAGTTTCTACACGTAAAATGTATACACACGATCATAAGTCGACACTCATTTCTCAGTTAGCAAAAATTCAAAACAGAAATTCATAAAAACATTTGATTTAGGTTCGATTTGGACCAAGACACCGATAAACTTTGACTGGTGGGAAGTCGATTTAGTATTTAGAATAACAGGTAGAGGAAGAATCGGTGCTGATGGTTTAGCATTTTGGTATACAAGCTCAAAAGGTGCTTACAATGGCACTGTTTTTGGCAGCTCTGACCAATGGAATGGTCTTGGAATCTTTTTCGATTCCTTTGATAATGATAATAAGCATAACAATCCCTACATTATGGCTGTTCTTAATGATGGTACTAAAGAATTCGATCATGCCAAGTAAGAATTATTTTATGGTTTACAGCACGATATACGACGAAACGTTTGAAAGCCGTGAATATTTCAATACGACTTTTAAATTTTTAGTGACGGAGGGTCGCAAATTTTGGCAGGATGTTTGCGCGACTTCCGAAACAAGCCTTTTGCTACTCGAGCGAAAATAGAGTACTACAAAAATACGCTCACGGTTAGTATAATATATAATAAGTATACAAAAGATTACTGTTCTTTTTTTTCTAAAAGTCTTTTAAATTCATTAATCTCGTTTTCTAGTTACTTTTCCATGGTGGCATGACCAACAGTGAACATGATTACGAAGTATGTTTCCGCGTAGAGAATGTATTTTTACCTAAGAATGGATTCTTTGGAATTTCGGCCGCTACAGGTGAGACTTTAATAAAAAATAAAAATGCATTGTTTGTATTTTCGTTTCGTGTTTATCAATATCGGTTTATATTTTAGGCGGGCTCGCTGATGACCACGATGTTTTACACATTCTCACGTCATCTTTACATCCTCCTGGTCAAATGGTGACTGACGGGCGAAAAGTTTCTATCGAAGAAGAAACTAAACTCAGTAAAGAGTATGAAGATTATGCGAAGAAACTTGAAATACAGCGCGAAGAGTACCGCAAGTAATAAAATATTCTGTACTATATGAATTTTTTTGTGAGCATATTATTGTCGATTTTTGTTATAAAAATAAACGTTTTCGTTTTATAGGGACCATCCAGAAGAGCGGCACGAAAAAGATGAATTCGAAGAATGGTTCGAAAGTGATAACCAAAGAGAACTAAGACAAATCTTCTCAGGGCAAACTCAGACTTACGATGCGATTAGAACTTTAAGTGGCAAACTCGACGAAATTGTCGGAAGACAAGAGCGAATGTTGAGTCTCATTTCGCAAATTCAATTAGGCGGTGAGTAGAGAAATAAATCGGCAAAATCTCAACGTATACGCTAATAATTAATTTTATTGATAATAAAATCGCAATCCTTTATTTATTTTAAAATAGGCGTACAAACTGGAAACATTCAGCCTGGTCAAGGACCACAACTTATAGATACGATACGTAGGCAAGAAGTAGATATATTATTAAGTACACAAAATAATATTTTAAATACTGCGCACGAAATCAAATCGTTCATAACGGACGTTCAATCAAAAGCAGATGTGATCTTAAACAATCAAGCGCGAAACCCTACGGCTCAGGTTTGTAGTAATTAATGTATTAAATTATAAAAATGAATTACCACATAATAAACGCAAAAGTTCTAATAATTATTTTACTTTGATTTCGATATTACAGGTTCAACCCTTGAACTATGACTACCAATCATTCACAGCAGAAATAAGAGACGGGCTCAATGTCTTGAAGCGCGATATTTCGCAAACTAATAATAAGCTAAACAACGTTAATGTAGATTGCCCAAACACTTGTCTTTCCACAACAATGTTTCTCGTATTTATAGTTATTCAAATGATAATTTTAATGGGTTATAGTATGTACAGGTAGGCATATGAATATTAATTAAAAAACTTTCTTTCAAAATTGTAACTAATGGAAGTATTTATAATGGAAATTTCTTTTCATTTTCAGAGACAACAAAGAAGCGCAAGCAAAGAAATTCTATTAATAAAAATGTGTCGAAATCCTATTGTAAAAATGATCCAAGACTTGTACATGAAATTGTAATAAATTTTTATTTACTTATTTTATACTATAGTATATCGTGATTAAATTACCTTTCTAATTTTATCCTAGTTGTCAAACCTCATGGCAATATAGTATGCAAAAAGCGTTTTGAAAATAGTTAAATAGATAATGGTAGATTTTTTGCGAAAAATTATTACATACCTGTTCAGTCGTTTGTATGGGATTAATACCTCTTATATCACCTGGAATTAGATTGCATCTTTTTTTCATTTGTCTAAAATTTCCTCCAAGCTATAATGAAAAGAAAACATCTAATAACAATAAATATCAAATAAACTAGAACTCTTTCTGTTAAATATGGTCTGGACAGATAAAAAAATACAGTTTTCAATAATAAAAGCTCTTTTAATTTTAGTCGCATTTTCACAAAAAAAAAAAAAAAAAAAAATACAAAATATAAATGTTAAACTTTTGAGTAACATTCTAAAGATGATAAAATACGATTGAGTAGCTTCTTTTCGGAAAATTTCATTTGTAAAACCAATTTTCGGCAGTCTTCGGAAGCACTTAGTGCGTTGATTTTATCCTATAAAAAAATAATGCAAAAAATGAAAATTTTATAGGATGTAATATTTCTAGATTTTAATATTTTGTTTTTTGTTATATTTGCTTACTTCGTCTAACGTTCGATATTTAGTAAGTAAAAGCTTTATCCTTGTCATAATAAAATTTAAAACCTTCTTATCAAGGGTATCCTCTAATGATAAATCTTTTTTCAATATATCCAGCTTTGTATCCGACTGCAACCAAAAATCTAGATTATCTTTAGTCATATTAAATACTCGAAGAAATCCCAGTAGTGCACTTGTAAGTAGATTTTGTTCTGGCGTTAATCGAAACTTATTTGTAACTGATAATCCGATTTTCGATAGTAGTTCAACTTTTTCAGCTCTTAATGTATCTGAAGAACCTATTCCAAGATGTAACTCATAAAAATCCTGAAAATAACAAAATAAAAAATTCATATATAATTTGATTTGATTTAATGTGCATTTTAAAAATGCATGATGTTTTGTCAACTTACGTTTGCATTATCTGGATAAACAAATCCGGAATGTACAAAAAATTCAGTATTTGTTCGGGATCCATAGTATATAAATATCTGATCCCCTGCTTTAAAACTTTTCATTGCATAGCACTCACAGCAATTGGAAATTTCATTGAAATTGGTAGTAATCTGTAAATACAAAATATATTTTTGTTTTCAATAAGCAATTACAGAAAATCCTAGAGCAATATTAGTTGTTTTATTTTTACCTTTCCTTCGCTATGGTTAGACATATCCCACATTGGGATTAAACTATGAACTATGACCGACTGATTCTCACTTGGAATTACATTTTGCCTTGTCATAATAGTTGATACTGCCCAACTGAAAAACAGTACAAATTTATTTTATAAGCTCTCCAATCATTATCTTAAAACATTACGCGGCTCCAAAATAATTACATATATACAAACTCACCGATATTCTTCATATGTAAATACATCTGCCAATAACTTTGACACAGAATTCTTTGAATTGTGAAAAAGTTTTTTAAAGTATGAATACTGCCGAGCTATGTTTCTACATTGTTTCAATGCAGTTTCTGAAATATAAAATTAGATATTTTGATAAATTGTTGATAGTTATTTGATTCTTATACCAAAGTTGCTAGTGTTATACGTGCAGGTGTGATATTACCTAAAGCTGGACTTTCTTTTAATTCCATCATGTCATCAATGCTCATATACAGAACTGTACAATACTTTTTCGGAAGAATATTCAGATAAGGCTTCCATGGAGAAGTACTTTTATATTTTTCAATAAGAAGTGCAATAGCTAAAGCTACATAAGGCATGTGTTTAATTAGTATGTCATCTTCAATGTCTTTTAGCTCTGCCGCAGCTGCTCATACATTAAAAATAAGTTTTCTTGGTATCTTTAGTATAAGTTCATCTTCATTTAAATCTGAATTAGCTTTTAGACCCAATCCAAAATCAGGAAATTTATGAATACTAACACCATCGGTGTTAACATCGTTTTTATGTAGCCAATCAAGAAATTCTTCTATCACATCCTCACGTTCTGGTACATCTAATGAATTTGACTTACAATCTTCCAGCTTCTTTATTTTTTCTAAAATCGTTGTTATTTCTTGATAGTTTTCCCATGACTGATTTTTGTTCAACGAAGTGCTGCTGGCTAAACATAATATTTTTGTTACAATAGACTCGAATAAATATTAAATTTTTTACACATAATTTAAATCTTGTAAATTCAAAATTAAGTAAACATATTCAGTGAGCACAATTAATATTTTCCTATAATAGGTATGTTGTACTTGCCTTGGAATAGTTTTTCACATTCTGCATAAATTTCTTTTTCTCGCTGTTTGAGTGCATCAATCTGCTTCTTCTTACTAGATGATTTTCTCCCCATTTGAAATATTTAACTTGTTTCTATCACCAAAACGTAACAAATCCAGTCTGCAAAGACAGTAGTATCCAAACTTTTACGGTGTAAGAAAATCCCCTTCGAATCGTCATTCTATATAAAAATAGAACGTCCAAAACCCATTCTGGGAAACCGGGTAATATTTTGAATACACAGCATTCTATACATATAGCAGTAGGAAGACTGGAGTATAAGCGGTAAAGATGCGTCTACTATAGCGTGATAACGCGATGCTTTTATGATTCACGTGCGTGTAGTAGCCAATGACGTACAAGATTAAGCATAGTAAAAGAGAGGATTCCAGTTCGATTTCGTTGTCAATTGGCTGATTTACGGAAATTAAAGAGAAAAACAACAGGATTCCACACTGTGAATAGTGTAGGCGTATTCTAAAAATAATAAGGAAATATGAACGAGAAAGCAGTCAATTATAGTTGCAATTCAAACCGCAGAGGCGCTGCGAGTGGTTGCGTGTTCTAAAATTTGAGCAGCATTTTGTAAAGCGGGAACAGATCTATAGATTTTTGTTATAATTTATAAAACTTGCTTTTTTATTAAAAAAAAACTACCATTTATTTCAAAAACTAAAAATCTGTTTGAAAATATTAGCTCTAACTACTGATAATTATTGTAAAATCTATAAGGGATTTGTTTGAGCGAATAAAGTAACTATTCTAGGATTATAACTGTAAACTTAAAATTACACGAGAAGATTATAAAAAATAAATAAGATTAAAAGAAATCAAGTGACATCAAGAATGTTTTTATTGATCAACAAGTAATTTATTTAAATCATCATTCAGGCTTATAAGTATTTTTATCTATCATTTTGTATCAATTATTGTTTGAATTTTCCTCCGTAGTATGGCACATATTGGAGAATCAATTTCCAGTCCGTGAAATAAAGCACAGCCAAACCTGCCCCACTACCATACGTCACTGCTGATGGTATCCTAAAACAAAAAAGTAAATATAAATAATTTATACACGCAAGAATGTAATAATGAAATACATAAGATTATAATAATGAAGATTTTTCTGAATTTACTTTCTGATCTGATTGGAATGTTCTTATGACATAAAGAAGAAAGTTATTATACCAGTTTAGTCTGTATATATTGTTTACTTGTCATTTTGAAAATACACAGAACATGATAATAACTTGGCTGACACTTGATTATTTTCTATCAAAACCTTAAATAACTCTTTTAATAATTTGATTATATTATTCATTAAATGTTTTAAAAATAAAATAAAAAATAAAATTGGTGTACGCAACATATATCCTTGATCAAGTATGTTTATATAAAAATCAATATATGCAAAATTTTTCTCTGGCGTGGAAGGAAAGACAACCAGATGACTACTTTTTTTTGTCGTTATCTTTGTTTACATTATATTGTCATGAATTTGTAATGCTTCTTAAAGTAAAACCATAATTGTGAAATTTCAGACACAAAAAGTCATAGAATGTTGAGCACAGCCTCAGCGTACCTTTTGTAACCTAACGTAAAAGATGTCATTCGCACATTCATCATAATACAGAAGTTTTATGTAGTCAAATTAACGTAATCTGAATGTTGAAATTAGAAAAATTTTGCTAAAATTGAATGATACTTCCATAATACCATTAAAAGTTCAATTAAAGGTTATTTCTCTTATGCTATATACTTTATTTCTATCCTCTTCACTTAACAATAGAATATGTGTACTTATTTGCTTACCATTTCACGGCCAACTCAACATGCTTCTTTCCAATAGCAGGCATTGTGCTTTAAATATTCTTAGAGGAAATTTCAATATTTATTAAAAAATATTTCACTTATAACTTTAAGATTACGCAATTTGGAAACTACTTATTGAGCTCTACGCTGATATCACGAAGCAGACAGCCATGTTCCTGATCCCAAATTCCCAGTGAGCGATTTGTACCAGGGAAAATATAAACAATATAGACTATCGACAGGAATAAGAAAACGACACGTTAGTTTTAGATTTTGATACTGTAGCGCTATACGCGGCCTTTCGTTAATATACAAAATATACTTTAGTTTCTTATTAAGTGATGTCCATACTTATATATGTATATGTATATCAATTTAAAAATGGCATTTCGAGCACATCCAGCACACTGTTTCCTAGCGTATATTGCCGTAAATATGCAAAATCGATAAACAACAAATCTCCACCTCACGGCAGTTGAAGACACTATCTTTACGCTTCGGAGAAAGAGTAGCAGACGAAAAATCTTATGGCGTTTCTCTCTCCTCCAGTTCTCCGGTATACTCTCAGTCTCTCTGAAAAAGGAGTTGTTGGTTAGTTTATTATCGTTTGGTTTATTTCTTTGATTTCTTGTAAATGAGTACTTTTTTGCTTGTCCAGTGCATAAGTTTGCGGCTAATTTTATACTAAGTGTAGATTACAAGATAGAACATCGAATTTGAATATTATTTTATCATGTCTTCTTTGTGCTGTAAATTTACAAAAGTAAATAATAAAAATCTGACTCACAGATAACAAATAAAAGGCTACACTTAATTTTTACCTCACTACAACTTAACCAGTATCAGCATAAAAGGTGAAAAATTAGATAAATAACAGTAGTTTGTTCACAATTGTTATGCATAAGAACTTGTTATTTTATTAGTTATTTGGTGAAAGAAATGTCAATGATGTTATTGTTAGAAGACGTTTTAAATTATATTTGTTGCTACTAAAAGATTTAAATAATTTTTACGTATACAATTAATTTTTTTTTTAATTTTTCATAAAAACATGTACTGCTTTTCTTAGCTTATTGCTACACCTTACCTGTAATCTTACAAGCTTATAAAATAGGTGTTTGAGAAGTTTATGTTTGATGCTTTTAGAATACTTGCACATGTGGAATTTATTTTAGTAGCAGTCATTTGGATTGTTAAACACTTTTAGAAAATTATTTTTAATATAGGTTGACCTTGTTTGAAAAATATTACTAATACCTTTTGCTTCTTATTATCCAATATGCATATATACACTATGAAGCTATTGATTTCCTACAAATCTAATCCTCCAATATAAACAAACCATTATGTAAAAATTATTATCTATATATAGCCATGAAAATACAGCACTTCTATAGCTTCAACAATTTCCACAGACATTCCAAGACCTGCTGCTCTAGTTGTTTTTTAATTAGAATGTAGAATTTCGTTGAATAAAAATGTAATTCTTCATTTAACTATGTATAGAGTTACTTCTTTTTATTAATTTTAAAACTTTATATAAATTATTTTGATTTTCTGCAGTAGTATCATAAGTTGGTCTGCCAACAGCAATGAACATAATTCAAGATTTTGAATATCAAGTACAAGAATTAAGAAAAAAATTTGAACAATGCCACTTAGTATACCTTCAGATAGAAGACAGTCCTCTCAAGCTATCTCAACGATTAAAACTAGAAGGTATTCATTCTTTAACAATTTATGTTGTAATAACATACAATTATATATTATCTCGTTTTTGTATTTTAGGTATAATCGAAGAATACTTAAGCTTAGTCACAAACGAACGGAAATTCATCTTTCAAGAAACGTCGGAAATATTTTATAAATCGGCAACGACCTACAAAGATTTCAGTGGTTACAAAGCTGCCGCTGGATGGTGCGCGATTTCTCTATACGCGTCGAATTTACTATCGCAACCTTGGCGTAGAGAATATAGAAATATTAGGGTTCGTAAAATTTCGTCGCAACATTTTCGTCAACATATTTTTATAAAAAAAAAAATAAAACAATTGCTTTTTATTCACAGACTTTCAGCGGCTTTTACAAGCATGAAGTTGAATCGAACTTGGCAGGCGCTGAGCTGATGTTTGCACACATGGGCTATTCATTGTGTAACAACAAAGTATTAACTTTAAACGGACCCATAGATCCGGATAAAGTATCGAGCGTTAGTAGAGACGCTATTGTGGCTTTTGTTGAATGCAAAGTACGTTTTTTCATCGACTTAATGTTTTCATCTTACACACCGCGTATGTATTATAAAGAATATTCTTAAATGTTTTCAGATACTCAAACGAATATGGGAAGAAGTTTCAAACAACTTCAATATATCATGGCTAGAAGTTTTGGAGTTTCGAAAATATTACGCAGGATCGGCTGATCAAGCTATACGAGCGCTTAATTGCCGTCACGTAGAAAATTTGAGAAACTCTTTAATACCAGCCCCACAGCCTACTAATAATATTCCAAAGAGCAGGTTCTACCAATCGAATCAGCAAATGAGACCATCGTCTTACGATTATGTACAAAAAGTTTCGCATAGAGAAAATAAGAATAACAATTACAGTCATCGCAATGACCTGGACAACAATGTAAAATACTCTTACGCTAAAGGAAACTCGTACGAAGACAATTTTTCTCCAGTATTTTCAAGCGACCTTCCGAGCAATTTCACTTCTGACATAAACACGAAATTCCGACCGGTTGAACCTACTTATGAATCACAGTCGTTTAAAGTAAGGGACAATGGATTTGCCTCAAAAAGCGAAGGGAATAACTATCGTAAATCTACCGACAAAATTAACTTATTGTACAGGAACGACTCTAGAGAATTTCCTCAAGGTATAACAACGCTGAAAACGATCCATCTTATTTGCGTGTCTAAATGTCATGTATACTATATAATAAATTATTATTCTTGACATTTCAGAACTAATTAATGAAGAAGCGACGTTCATCCAAGGCAGCGAATGTATTCCGGCGGCTACAGATGTACCGCAAAACAATCTTTTATTTAAAGAACAACCGCAACGAGTCAATAACAAATGCAACGTCAAAGACCCAGATCCGATTTTCGATACACACGAAACGGTAACTAACGAAGACAGTTGGAATTGTGACTTCTGTACATTTTTGAACACTATTAAGGACGTGAAGATATGTCAGATGTGCGGAAAAACTCAGAAACTAAAAGTGGACGAACCTTTCATAAGTGATGGAAAACAATGTCCAAAGTGTACTCTTCTTAATAATAAAGTTTCATCTGTATGCGACGCGTGTGGATTTGATATATAAAGAATCCATGCAGATGAAATTATATATGTAACAATTTCTTTTTTTTTGTTGAGAGTGTGCGTGTCGAAGTAGTGTTAATGATCTCTACGAAGAATATATCTCTAATGTAATATATACATATACGTCATTGTTTCAGCGTTTTACAATTTATATTGTTACCTTTTTGTAAATTATTAAATAAAATTTAAAAGAATGTTTCTACTGCGTATTGGTTTAAACGTGTTTTTACGTTGTCATAAGAAAAAGTCTTCGAAATTTATGTTTTTACTTACGTCGCTAACGTTCGAAATTTTTTAGCGTCAACTGCAGCATCGACGCAAACGTTGCTCGCTCCAAAAATGTTTTTTTATTTATATCTATAGATGCAAAGATATGAAGTGAATAGAGAAAATAAGAACAAAAATTGGTAACGCATCTTTTTTTAATTATAAAAATTATATGTAAAAAATTGTTTAATTATAACTGTAAGCTCTTCTTAGCAAATCTGGGCAATTGAAAACTAGCTCGATGAACCTTGTCGCTATAATATCTTAATTCCATTTTATCAAGTTCATCTTCAGTAAAAGTCTTCAGAGGTTCATTAAAATTCGTTGTCTAAAAAAATATTAATCGTTTTACAATTGCAATAGTTTATGCAGGTAAATGAATGAACTAGACTTACGGGGTTGAGACTCCCAAGCATATAGCCGATTTGTCCAGTCGGATATGTAGGTACAGATGATACTCCATATGCCACTTTTGGAAATATCGATTTGCAGTGGGTTAACGTATCTTTAACTTGATCAAGATTAGACCAAACTGTTCCAGCTTGGCAACAAACAATTCCATTAGGTTTTAAAGCCTTCTTTAGCAGTGCAAAGTAAGGCTCTTGAAACAGAGATATTGCAGGTCCTAAAAATTGATACCAAAGATTAAATTGCCATCTTTATGTTTTAATCAAAAAGACTTGAAATTTTTCGTTAGCTTACCCACTGGATCACTGCTATCAGTTATAATAACGTCAAACTCGTTGTTATGCTGCTTCATAAATTCAAAGCCATCTCCAATGTGTAAATTTACTTTTGGATCAGAGAATCCCTTGGCCATAAATGGCAGAAACTGTTTAGAGACTTCAACGACTTTATTGTCAATCTCAACTTGGTAAATTTTCTCAACACCAGGATACTTGGCTACTTCTCGTGCTACACCACCATCACCACCACCTACTATCAAAACCTAGAATGTATCAAATCAAAAGGTGGAATGAAATAATTTTTTCCAATTTTCGGCGATAGAGTCGCGACCGATAGTAAAATATTATATAGTAATTATCGATATAAATTCTCTTACCGTTTTGGGATTAGGATGGGAGCATAACGGTAAGAACGAGATCATTTCTTGATAGGAAAACTCATCTTTTTCAGTACATTGAATGATGCCATCCAGTACCAAAGCTTTACCGTAAGATTTTCTGTAAATGTTTAAACATAAAAAAAATTTAAGTATCCTACAGTTTGCTACAAATGTATGATAAAGAAAGATAAAAAATCATTTAATGAGAATTTAATCGTCAATCAGAATGAATGACTACATTGTATACAGTTATCAGTGTACATAATTGATAAAACTAATATCACCTGTGTTGGGCGTGTGAAAAATCGTATGAATCGACCCAATAAACCCCTTATTAAGATAAAACGCGATTTAATAATACAGTAAGAAATCAATTAATATTCTTACGTTTGTAGAACTAAAATGTGTTGATAATCCGATTGTCCTTCGTAAAGAACTTTTTCCACCTCCAGTGATTGAGCAATTCCAGGCCACAATTCATTAATTTCACTGAACCATCCTTGTTTGAAAGCATTCATTCTTGTCCTTCTTTATTCAATGCTATAAAATATAAATATTTCAAAAATAGACATTAATATTGAATAATAGTTTTAATATTTTAGTTTTAAAAAAAAATTGATTTCTGTAATGTTCAAATTGAGAGTATAATTAAGTCAAAAGTCATCAATCCACTTGAAATATTTCATTGAGTTATAGATATTCTGCATATCATGAATAAAATCTCAGCAATTTCAATAAATAAAGATAAAATTTGGTGTGCCCTTGTAAGTTGAATAAATTTCTACTTCTGCAAAATTTTATTTCAAGACACGCTAAAATAAATAGAGTAAATTTATATAAGAGATAAACGTGATTTTCTATGAATTAATTTATCAAAATAGATTCATAGAAACGAAGTACTAATACAGTTCAACGGTATAATTTATACTTATTATATTAAGCGTAATTTGTACGTAATTTTATTTACCAAATGCCTGTTGCCAAGTTACAGATTGTCGTTATTAAAAAAATGTATTAAATAAAATTTATCACAACGTTTTCACACAGTAGTATTCATCAAAGCAAAATGTCTCGTTTTAAATTGCTCAAAAATACACGCCGCTCTTTTAAACAGCCGATGACATTCTAATCGCAATACTGAAAGATTCTTTATCATTCGTAGCCTACTTCTTATCTCTTATGTGATGATAATATATGTTTCATATTTCATTAATGAGTGTTGGTACGTCATGTATGTGTGTATCATCATACCAGTAGTCTCCGAAGAGAAAATGTCGCCAATATATACAATATATACTTTTATAATCTTGTAAACGTATATATATATATTTCACTGCTATGCACAATATTTATAATTAAAAAATTCACTTAATGACGTACACAGTATACTCGTATCTAACCACTTGCCACTGAGTGAACATAGAACTATTAACACAAATTTCGCGTTATAGATATTTGGAAAATCGGTAGGTATCCGCCCTATACGAAATTGACAATTTACGATTTGGTACCAAGAAGGCCCACCATCGAACCTAGACTTACCTGAGAGAGCGCTGCCGATCGTATATATTGATGCACAGTAGCTAAAGTAACATGGAGAATAAGCGCACACTATACTGCTGACTTCGCATAATTTTCTACGTCAGCTATATGCTGTCCATATATCTGTAGAGACGAGGATAAAACGTGAATTCTTCGATGGATTTTCGACCGCAACTCTCATACCAAGAAAATAAACAATATCGACTGATATACATCAGACTATTTTTAAAATTGATGATGTCACGTACTTGTTCTTTGAATATTAATGATGTAGGGGGAAACTGACCGATCGAGAAAGTCGTGTGTGGATTGAAAAATAAACAAAACCAACGTGTATGATAATGATGTATCGACGGTTCGCTGACTTGTATGAAAGTTATATCTGATTCAAACTTTTAGCACAGTTTATTAAATGTATACCGGTGATTTGACAATTTATTTTAAGTCGTATACAATTGTTTAATTAATCCAAAAAGATCAAGAACTGTATTATTTAAACTCTAATGTATTAAATTTATTGATTTGAATTAATATATAACAGTAGCTCTAACATTTTTTTCAGTTATTTATAATTTTTTGTGTGTTTTATTGTTTTAATTGAAGCACTTTATAGGTTTTTTTTTGTTGGCTAATACTATGGATGATTTATATAAGTGTACACAAAAAAGTTAATCCAAATGTTGATAAAGATCTTCCAATTGTGGTTTAAAGTACGCTTTCAATTGTGGACGCTTTGCCTTTAGCGCAGGAGTTAACAGGCCATTTGTAACCGAAAATGGATCTGGATGAAGATAGATGTCTTTTACCTGAAAACGTATGAAAACATTAAAAATTAAAAAGTATATATAATTTTTAACAAAATATATCAATACATACTTGTTCGAAAGATTTAAGTCCGGCTTGTTTTCCCCAAGCCAGTATATCGTTGAGAATGAGTTTTTTAACTTCAGCATTGGCGCAAAGTACACTCAAAGTTCCAACGATTTTATTTTCCAAAGCCCAACATTTGACAACGTCTACTTCCGGCACAACTATCGCGACGATGCATGATTTCAGTGATTCTCCGTGCACGAATATTTGATGAACATACTGACTTTTCGTGTAAATACTTTCGATTTTTTCTGGTACAATGTACTCGCCTTGAGACAGCTTGAACGTGTGCTTCTTGCGGTCGATAATTTTTAGGGTCCCATTCTGAAAATCAATGGAAAATCGTTGATTTTTCAACATCTTATTTTGACATTAATAATAAAATGAGCCTTACCCCAAGCCACATTCCGATGTCTCCGGTATGATGCCATCCATGTTCGTCGATTGCCTCAGCTGTTTTTTCAGGATTCTTAAAATAACCCGCGAAGACGTTCGCACCTTTGACGCAAATTTCCCCTTGGTTGTTAGCTGAATAGTACTCCATTTCTGGTACATCGACTAGCTTAATGCAACAACAAGCGACAGGTGGACCGACGTGTTCTGGTGTATGATCCCCCTTTTCGAAACAAAAAGACGATTGAATAAACGATCTAATATTTTAATTATAAAAGATGTGTAATATACCTGTACTGTTAACGTAATCGGCGCTGAACATTCCGTTTGGCCATATCCTTCTAAAACTATACAGCCAAGGACACATCTGGTAAACGTGAGGACATTCCCAGCCAAAGGTGCTGAGCCTACGATCATCAGTCGTACTCTTCCACCCATGTCTTCTTGAATCCTTTTGAAAGCTAAGCTATCCCATATTGTATTTTTCCTTATGATACTTTTCCTAATGTCAGCCGCTTTTGATGACAGTCCCATGGTGAATATTGTACGCTTACAGCATGAGTTGTCCAACTCTGCCTGGACCTAGAACAGATTTAGATATGTACCCACGAATTTTCTTTTAAATTGCATAATATAATCCAGGTCGACGAAAAATAAACAATCCAAACCTTGTCATAAAGACGATTCAAAAGTCTCGGTACAGCAGGCATAAACGTTGGCTTCAGAAGCTTCATGTCTTCTGACAGCTTCTTAATATCGCCGCTATAAAAACCAACTGAACCACCAACCATGTACATTCCGTTCTCGCAACATCTTTCCAGCATGTGAGCCAAGGGTAAGAAACTGATCATAGAATCCTTGGCTGTGAGTTTATATTCACCTAGTTGAAGTAAAACTGCACAAATTCCTGCCATGACATTTTGGTGGGTCAACATAACACCTTTTGGATAGCCAGTTGTACCAGACGTGTAGCAAATTGTGCAGAGATCTGTGTATCTTGGTGGCATTTCTGGATGATTTTTTTGAGCCCCAAGACGCTCTACCTCTTCGAAACTCACTACTGCGATTCCTCTACTCTTGGCTCTTTGGATCGTTGAACTTTTCACTTCTTTTATGACGACTAATTTTCGAAGACATCTGTATATTAAAGAAGAAAAAATCGTTTGTACATGTACCGTATTGATGAAAGATTTTATACGATTAATAGGTGTAGTACCTTGGCGCCTTGTCCAAAATCAAGTTACACTTCTTTTCGTCCTCGCAAACGACCAGAGTTATTTCAGCCTGGTTTATTATGTAGGCACAGGCGTCTGGACCGAGAGTATCGTACAAAGGAACTACTACTAGTGAATATGTGTAGCAAGCTTGTTCTGTAAGGATCCATTCTGGTCGGTTTTGGCTGTAAAGGCCAACAAGAGTTTGAGGACCTGGTTGAAGACCTGATGCGATTAAACCGGAACCGAAATTCTTAGCTCGTAGAAGTGTTTCGTTGTAATTCAGCCACTGGTATGTCTTCAATGGACCGTTTCTCCATCCCAAACATGGACCGTTATCTGCAAGATAAAAAAACATATTTTATGCTTCTTTTTGAAGGTTGTTGGGTGTTAACATTTTTAAGATTTTCTGATAGTTTAATTCTGGTCAATATCTTCTTAAACTTCTTTTATATAAAACCCGACTATCCCAAATTTTAAACGTAATCAAAATTAAAGAATTTAATAATCTATTGAGAAAACCATAATTATGAGCTAGTAGGACATCAAATATTTCTTTAATTTTAATACTCACTTGACTCTTTGGTGCCCTTTCGAAAAGCATCATATAATGTTCGGACGTCTTCGTGAATATAACTTGTAAATTTTCCTTGTTTACATTCTGGATAAAATTTGGAAACTCTTATGAACTCTGATCCCTGTAACTCAAATTTTATTTTCACATTTCTTTACTAAATCATAAAAGTTTCCCTATAAAGTATACTTATACAAATTCCGATATTTTCACTAAACTTGTAATGTTTAGTGTAGTACGAAAAAATAATTAATCAAAAAATTGTATCAGACACATTATAAAGTTGATGCTTGATGCGAAAAAGAAATTCGTTCACTGTCACTCATGCGCAACTCACTACAATTGTTCGAATCAGATGTTTCGCGCGTAAAGCGCAGATTTAAAAAGAATTTCAAAATTTGTATAATATAGAATCCGAATATGATACAAATAAACAAAACAAAACAAAAAAAAATTGATGAATCACAATTTATATTAGATCCGTGTACCCATCCATCTGCCCATTCGTTCAGTTAAAAAAATTTTGTTTAAATAAATACAATAATAAACATAGATAAGTGTATATATAATCCTACGTAGAAAAGTATATGTACTATGCAAAAAAAGTGTACTTGATGCATTACAAGCAAAATGTAGGTGTTTAAAAAAACGCGCTATGAATGAGAGAAAAATCACACTTCATGCACTCAGCTATTTTTAATATTGTTTTTTAACTGCATCTCTTTACTTTACAACATAATAATCACACTAAAATGTATCGAAATATTAAAAAGTGTTGTGTGATGCTCAAAAACTAAATACAAATTATTACTGAAAGATAAATATATAACTTTTCTATTCTAAAAATATATTCTAATGACAAAATAAAATTCTAATTATACTGCATTTTGAAAAGACATAAAGTTTAGTTATACTAATGAATAAAAAATATGATCAAATCTTCTATTTGACTAATAATACACGACATTCAAAAGAAGTAGCTATTACAAAATAAATATGCACTTTTATATAATCACCATGAATGAATTTTAGCAGCTTTTAGTAGTTTTAATCAGACAATATATCGTTATTATCAACAGAATTATTTTCGATATACCTATATATATTGCTACCACACTTGAATATATATTTATAGACAGATATTAGCTTTAAGAGTATATATATATAGTAAGTAGAAGTTTTTAATTAAGAGTTTAATATTATCATAAGAACCTTAAGTATTTCCGACTGTTCATTTTGATCAATGGGTATACGTATCGATTCATAAAAAAAGCAGCCTGACATTTTAATGTTTATATACACTAAAAAGAACCGAATATTTTTCACGCACAGTAGTGTGTATATGCAACACAGCAGTTTTAACTCAGAGACACTGTAAATATTTGAACTTATAACACTCAAAACACTTTCTTCGCACTTTATCAACAGCCACTACTAGGCGAACTTGCAATAAAACTTGATGTTAATATGACGTTCGCAAAATTTGAGTACATGAGTTGCAAAAGAAAAACAAAGTGGGTTAGGAAACATCTCTAATACCAAGAATTGGATGGTAAGCAATAGACGTGTAGAGCTTCTACGGAGATGTTATGTGAAAAGATCTATAAATAAACTTACTTATAAAGAGAGCCCAAACTATGTAGCTTTAAACTTGACAAAGAGAATATAACATGAATTGGACAACGGCAAAAATACTAACTTCAATGAATAATTTATTTTCCTGACTTATTGTGTATATATTTATACATTGCATGCAGTTATAACTATAAACCAAAGAATGCAGCTATATGTAATAACGTTAGATATAGGTATATAAAACGTTGTGCAAGAGCAGAAGCCCTCGGCGTGACTTAAATAAATGGTGCGTGGCAGGTCGAACGATTTTTTAAATTTAAATATATAATCAAGGAAGTGATGATTCAACGCTATAAAATAAACGTCATTTTTTGTGCCAGGTTGTAGTAATTGAAGAATGTCGATCTTCTGTCATTGAAGCTGCGAACTTGAACAACATATTTTTTGTTCATTAGGGTCTTATAGCATCGTCAAATGACGAATTTTCGAAATTTTCATTAAATTTACATATTTTCAAGTTACTATACCTTTTACATAGGTTAGGTGTATAAATAACACGACCACGGATTTACGTACCCCCGGATGCATAAGCATGATATATACATCTATAAATAATTGATCGTAGACCCTTGTGGAAGCGAGTGCATATAAGAATGTTTTAAACCTTGATTTTTTCATATTTTTATTAGTCATATTTTGAATCATTATAATTTTTGTGTCTTGTGATTGGTCCTTTCAATTTTTGGGCCTTACAATTTTGAGTTTTGTAATTTTCTGTTATTTTTTTTAGACCTTACAATTATTCAAACGCAATTATTCAAGCATGAGCATTATAATTATTTAAGCATTGTTTTGACTTTCTCGAATGTTTTTCCTTTCAAGCTTTGATTCGGGATATCAGTTCCAAAATCAATATACACTGATCTCCCTTTCTAAGCTTCTGTGGAGGAAAGACGATTTACTCAGAACTGATTATTTAGTTTCGAAAGGAAAACGCATCGACACTTTTATCGATTTTCCCTTGTGGATTTGCTGATCCTCTTGAAGAAACATAAATTTATGGATCCTCCGCCTAATACCACAGAAGCGAAATTGATTGGTTAAAAAAATTTCAATTCAAGTATTTTCAAGCTGGCAAGCTAAGTTTATTACTTAAAATAAGATGAAATTTTACAGCAGAAATATGTCTTTCATTCAGTTTGCGAAAATAAAATAAAAAAAGAGAGATACATGGAATTCTACAAGAGGATTCCAAAAACACATTTCATCATTTGTGTGTATGAAAATAACGTCTGATTCACGTTACAGATGTAATAGATCTTTGTACAATATGTATATCATTTTTTTTTTTAAATTTACTTGGCAATGCACTACTGTGTTATTGAGTTATGATTAAACAATATCAGCATCATGTAACTACAAGATAGAATCGCACAGGTCAATCAACATATACATATAGTGTATGAGTCTTCAACAATTAACTTTTATATATAGCCATTATCTTAGAATGTCACATCAACTTACAATAGATTCAGCTTAATACTTGAGTATTACGTACAATATATAACTCATGAAATCGCGGATTTCATTCCTTCAATGATCAAAACACTATGCAACCGCAATAAACATATAGACATCTTACTAAACAATAGCTTGGAATTATTTTGTTTGTCGCCTAAATAAATACTTTATAAATATAATTTTAATATTAATGAGGATTTCGTGCCGGTATCGGTGGTCCTCCAGTTGATCTAGCTGGTACCGGTGGAGGTAGAAGTGGAGGAGGAATTTCCGGAGCCGGCAATGGAATATTATGCCTTAATGGTAATGGAGGAGGAATATTTTCTGCATGATCTACGTAGGCTGTGCTAGACGTTACGCCATCAGGAGTATTATCAGGTATTTCTTCGTAAATCGAACTATTAGGTACCGGTGGATTTGGTACGTCGGTTGGCGATATTCTCGGCGATACTTTAGCATGAGACGGACTTGGTGTATTTGACAAGACTGGCTGCGGTGGTCTTACAGGAGGAAGCGGCCTTGGTGGTGGTTTACTGCAGTGACTTTTCATCGACAAATTTTCCAATCTTCCAGAGATCAAATTCGATTGATTTTCTTCGCTCTCGTCTATGTTTTTAAAACTGTCAATTTCTTTTTCGATGCTTGAAACCCAATCCGGTGATTTCAGCGTCAATTTAAGCTGATAACCGCAAATGGTCGTAAATCCTTTACGAGCTGCAGCCAAAGCGCTTTGTCCGTCTCTAAAAGTAATCCAAATCGTGTCATTGACAAATCGTACTAATATTATTTCACCTATTTCAGATAAATCTTGTACGAGAGCGCTCATGAAGCTCTCTTCAAAAATATTTTCTACTTCATCACAATCTTGATCCACGCATACGACTATGGTTCCATCCGGAGGACCCAAGTCCCTTATCACATCTCGGAAAACATTATCACGTTTTTCCTTATTAACACAGTGAACATCAACGTCGATCACAGCTATAACAGGCCTATGATCACTTTGTTTTAATTCTGCTCTTCCGTAAAAAATTAATTTTCCAGGATTCCAGTCCGTCTCGCATTCTGAAAATAAAATTATAAATTATTTTATTGATTCATCATGGAATCATATTTCCAATTCGTTAAGAAATAAATAACGAACCTATGTCATGGATTAATTTTCGTCGCTTCCACAAAACTCGATCAGTCCAAGCGGGTTGACGACACTTCTCGCTTGTATCGTAATCATCTGAGAAGAGATCATACTTGTAAGTAGGAGGAAAGGTTATAGGACCTTCCAAGAAATTCTTAAAAACGTTTCCTTGATCTTGTTGAACCTGCAAAATCAGAAAATAAAATATTAATGAAATTATTAGCTCTTTACAAAATATTCCATAACGGTAGATGTATACATACTCTAAGTTGATCATACTGCAAAATTTCATCAAGTTCATTGCGTTTTATCATTTCCTTCATATCTTCTTTATCCATGTCAACGCGGTAATTGAAATCTCCGCACCAAAAAACGTAATCGTGAGAATTCAAGGTACGGCCCATTGGAAAAGCGACTTTTCTAGTGATCTCAGCGTAGTCGGCATTTCGCTCATTCACTTGCGATTGGCCAGCCGCAAAGTGAGCGCAAACATAACAAAATGACGTTGAGAACAATACAAATCGAATAGCAACGGCACCTTTATTTCCTGTGGCTCCTCCAAGGCCAGTTTTCACACAATCAATTGCAACATCTCTCAAGAAACCAACATGTTCGGGTCTTATAAAGACATATAAGCACACGCCAACCAATTGTTGATAGGTGATAAGGACGTATTCATTATCTCTGGATAAAACTTTCTGAAGTTCCTCGGCCCAGGCGCGAGCATTATCGTGACTAGCTGCCATAATATTGCTCGCGTTTAAGTCAACAATTTCTTCGAAACCAATTGCAAATATATCAACGGGAGTATCATCATAATCGTCCACGACTGCTGAAACAAATTTTCATATATTACAATTACAAAACAAAAACATACAATTTACCTTTAATATAACTACTACAAAAATACGTGGCTGACGACTCACTTGAATTTATCTTAGGTGCATCGAGCAACCAGTCCGACAAAGTCACGTCTTTGTAGACCACACTTCTAAAATGCTTTCCGCCATTAACATTGTAAGTAGCAACGCCTATCCTAAGTTTTTTAGTCTCAACGTACTCTTTATAACGTTTGCACATTTCTCGTAAAATAGAAGGCTGCGCATGCAACATATACGAGGATAAAAGGAGTCTAGCTCTATCGGCAAGTTCTGTGTTCAGCGTTGAACCAAGTAATAAAATATCCATAGCTTCCTGCTTGTTTGAATCCAGAAGATTATTTTGAATGGTTCTTGCAGCTGACCGAGCTCCGTCCATAAGTTTCGAACTTCCTTGAATAGCTCCAGTTCCAGCGTATATCTTGCTAATCTCATTTCCATTGTTGATCCACATTTGACGGAAGACTTCGTCGAATCGCGAAATGATCTGCGCCTTTTCATTGAGCTTCAGCAAAGCCAATTGTTGTTTCAAAATTTCTAAGGCAAAGAACGTCTGGACGCAGTTGGTCCTGTCAAGACAATCTAAACAATTGGTACGGATAGTTCCGATTTGTGAATGGATTATATCATTTCCTACTGCATAGAACAGAGAAAAATCTTCCAAATATTTCAATGTTCTCTCCTTCAACTTAGCCAAATTTTTCGTGTTTCCACCGCGACATTCCTGGTGATAATCGAAAACAATATGCGCAACGTCAGCAGCATGGACTGAAGTAGTATGATGTGTTTGGAATAGTTGACTCAGTACAGCTTCCCCTTCCTTACTTCCTACAAGGCTTGAACCTAGTAAATTAACAATTGCTTGTTTGCCGTAACGTTTTTTCAACAAGTTCATGTGTCTATTAAACGCTGGCCCAGAAGCTTCGAATCCACGTGAAATTTTAATTTTATGAGAACCAACTTGGATGCCTGGCTGCTCCCAAAACAGCGGTACAGATCCGCGGGTTTGCATGTAAGATGATACTTCATTATCTAAATAAATTATTTGTTCGGTTTCAACAAAGTTAGCTACGTTTCCATCGTCGTTTGTTCCTCGCACATTGAACCTGTGAACAGTAGTATTTATTGAATAAGTTATGAAATCAATGTAAATAAGTTATCTTGATTTGATTAGAAAAGTTTACCTGGTTCCAGCCCTTTCACAGCTCAATCGAGATATAACTACAGCTCTAGCCTGCCTGTGTCCTGCATATACACTTCTTATTTCTACACTGCCACACATAGCTTTCAATAACCAATAATCGGTATTGACTCCGAATCTCGACAGGTGTATCTGTAGCATTCGATTCCTAAAAAAAAAATTTAATTTAATATAATACTGTACCAAAATATTCAATAATTATATGAACTTACCAAAAAAATCGTTTATCTGTACAGTCAGATATATATCTTCGTTGTACGCTAAGTGTAATATCTAAAGCTTCGTGTCCAGCTGCCGACCATGAGAAGTAAAAAGTACCCGAATTCAGTACTTTTCTAACTTCGGCAATGCGATCCTCGTTGCTGCTTTGATTATGATGCAAAGGAATGAAATTTGTCTGTGTGATTCGGAAGACTTCCGAATCGTAAATTTTGCCAACTGAAAAACATCCCGTTACCATGACCAGATATAAAAATGTGTTTTCTCCGGAATTCAACTGCAATACGCCGAGGCAGCCGTAAGCTTCCAATAGTTTTGTATACTGGATTTTAAGAGAGTCCGTTTCATGAGCAGCTGAAAAACGTAAAAATAATAAATGTTTATTCGCTCGGTGGTTAGAAATGAAAATAGAGAAAAAAAGGAATGATATTTAAAAAATAATGCATATTTTGGTACCCTAATATGACATATTTGTGTTCTTTGCTATAAGAAATATTTATCCGCGTAAAAAGGATGCCATCAATGTCTATAATATTACAATTCATAAAAAAAATTTGTTCTTATTCAAGGTCGTTTTTTCTTTTGTTTCAATCATCGTTCTTTAAAATTAAATAATTTTTCTTCTCTTTTACTTATGATCATACATTATAATCACATTTAAAATTATTATTCATTATTATCATATGGTATACAATGGTGATAACATACGATCTTGAATAAAGACACATACAGTCAAGACTATACGATCATTATTATGGGTCAACTACACTGCTCAAATGACATACTATTATAGGTATAGTACAAAGGGACTTGGCGGCCGCGCGCACCCCAGTACTCCGATCCGCGCTTATACCGATCAATAAATAAAGTCACTAGCTGAGCCTAGTCCCATCTCCCCTTATAGGTACACACTTATCTCGATTTTCTTCGGGACACCTACATAGCGAAGCCGCCAACAGAACCTGCCACACGCAAATCAATAACACTGAACTTACGAAAGTAGTATACTTACAATAGGTATACATATATATAACAAATGATTATTGCCAGAAATTCTTTATTAATAACTCGCGTTTGATTTTTTTTTTCTTTTTTTTTTAGTACTTTTGTCAGTTTGCGCTATGTAAGTGCATTTTGAATTAAAAAAATTATTGTTTAATGCTTCAAAAATATCAAAATTTAAATTAAATAAAACAGTTTTATACGAAATTCTAGCAAATACTACTATGCCATCCATATACTAAATAATACAATTTACCCTTGATATGATGAAAGCTGAGAAAAATGAAATCAATAAAGCCCTAGCCTATATTAAAACTTTGTATCATGCATAAAAAAGAATCATTTTATTTGATCTAAACCTTATCTCCCAATCAATAATGGAATTTTTCAATAAGGTTGCACAATTGGTGCAATATTCTTTTGCTGATAACTTGGTTTTCAGCATAATTTTAAGAAGCAATTGTTTCAAGTATACTTTGAAAAAAGTAAAATACTGTCAATCATTGGAAAACAAAAAACCCTTAATGAGAACATTTTTTACAATTCTTTTACTATCGGTCAAATAAGTCTTGCAAAATCACTGATATGATTTTTTTCAACATTTCTTGTCATCATTGATAAATCTTATATTATTTGAACTATATCAATTTTATGTGCTATACATCATATCAAACTAAATTACAAAGCATGCATTTTTGTGAAGTGAATATTCGAATAAACTATAACTAAGATTTTAATTGCTTTCTTGGAATAGTGTACAACCCCTGAACATAGATCTATGACCCTGAGGCTGTTGTTCTTATTACACATATGCATTGCAACCATGTCACTGTCATTGAGATTTTATTCAAATTTCTCATATAAAAAAGTATGATTTTTAAAGTTTGGGAATATTTAATAAGAAATATTATAAGTATAGATTTAGATTAATATATACTAGAGGTTAAAAAGAGAAATGTCCAAGAATAATGCAAAAGTAGCAAAGGAGCAGTCTGTATAATATATTGCAGCTAAGTTATACGTTTCATTTTACAGATTTATTGTTGCCTTCGATATTTTAATAAGTTCTAATACAATCAATGAAGTCTCTCATCAAATGGATTGTCTCGTACATCATTCAAGATATAAAATCCTATATGAAGTTAGGCTACGCCCACATGTTGTACTATCCTACATGATTTAAAATGATTTTCTTTGAAATGACTCCAACTAGCTCTCTTGAAAACTTTTTGCAAAAGTTCTCCTTTGCGCAATGCAGTTTGAAGAAAATCATCTATGTTTTGTAATAACTAACTATTATTATTTATAAAAATTAAGTTGACTTACTTGACTAACTAATTAGATTCTACTCAAATAAATAAGACGCAAAGAACAAAAGCAAACAGAAATCAACGAAAGACAATTATAGATATTACTCATAACCAAATAAACTGAACTTACTCAATACAGCTACAGCTTGAGATTCAAAAAGGAGTGTTTCACTGTAATTTCTGTGTTCCAAAATAATGGAGTATGGATTCGGTGGTTTTAATTTTTCATAAATCCGGAAGAATTTTCCCATCGCCATGATGAATGTTAATTAAAAATATTCCTTCGATTCAAATATATTTATATCTACAATTTCCACCTAATTTATGTACACATATCCGCCTACTTTGCTGCCATTTATCAAGTAATTTAATGATCATACACATTAAATATCTAATGACTTGAAGTAACTTGATTATAATTTATTTCATCTGAAAAGTTGATCACTTATTTTCGATAAATCGATAAACATTATCACTCATGTAACACGATTTCTTGTTTCTTATAGGCATAATACTTGACTTATTGACAATTTGTACATTGTTTTTGAAATTTGCCTATCGAAATGTCAATAATTCTTCGGCGGGCGGTAAATCCAGAAGTGCATCGTATTTACAAAATATATCTACACAATATGTATGACGTATTCACTGTGGGTGTGTTCCAGTTGTTGGAAAGGTCTGTTTTCTTGGTTAAAAATCGATCCGGTATGAAATGTATAGTAAATCGAAGGACAATGCAGCCAACAATACATATGTAAGCGCCATTTTCAGTTTTATGCATATATATAGATATATGCAAGTAAATGAATTGTATACCTGAAAATGGCACATCCAATCACTGCAGTGGAAGAGACTATTTTAAAACGACGAAAAAACTGTTCTAGTGCATTTTGAAAACTTTTATAAAAAACGTTTATGAATAAAGTGCTTTTATGGTTGAGGGTTTTATAAATTATTATTAAGACAAAATGAGAAATTATTACTTAAACGTAATTTTATATCTATACATAATTAACAATGCATTAGAGAATACATAAAAATATTTATTTCAATTTTTTTGTAGCTGCTATCGCATTTTCATTAGCAATCATTTGAAATTCTTGGAATCGTTGTGATATCCTTTGATTCATCTTCAAGTATTTTTCCATGCAATTTAAAGTACATTTCTCTTCCTTTGTTTGAACATCACGACTGTTGAAATCACTTATGCAGTCAGTAAAACAAATTTCTGATAACTTATTGTACGATGTTAAAAATTCCCGAAACTGTAACAGAAATTTAAAGTATACTTTTATTAAAGCAATACACATAAGTAGAAATACAAAATAATAAGCATCTAAATTAAATGATAAGGAAATAAAATTATGTTAAATTGTATTTTTGCTATTTTATTGTGTATACTTACGGATTTGATTTGCTCTGCATCAACGTCACTTGGTAGTTGCATGATTGTGTTTTCGCTAACTTTTGTAGTTAATTTTTAATTGATATTTGTGTCAATTCCTTCTGCAAATCTGTAGTCTCGAGTAGTAATTCAGCTCAAATCCTTCTGGTGTTTAAAAAGTAATGCCATTGATGTGACAAATGAGCATTTCCAAATATACTATAAAATAATTCCTAAAAAATACATGAAATATTTTATTAGAAAAGAAAGTTTAAATAATATGTATTTACAACAGAGTAATTTGCTTCATGAATAAAATAAGCTTTCGCTTAAAGAAATTCTACGCTCATTATTATGTTTACAATTTGATTTCTCACTTTTTACATAATCTATTTAATTTTTTTGCTGTTTATTGTTAAACCAGAGATTGACATACACTGGTCTTAAATTAAATTTGGATATTATAAATAAATAATTAAAAAAACCACTGATTTTGAATTCACAAAGAAAAAACAAGAACAAAATAAGAATATTTATAAATACCCAAGAAATTAAGGTTAGTATCTCACGTTTTAAACCATCAGATGATATAGAGTAAGAGCAGACAATAAAAAACAGGCTGATAGAAGACTAGACAGAATGTAAAAAGAACACTTTTACGACGACCAAAGCACCGCTGTTAACTTCGTGGAAATAATGTGGGTGCTGTCGGCACGGATAACCTAAAAATGGCGCTCGTGCAGCATCGGCCATTTCCAGTCCAAAGTCATCCGAATTCCACGAGCAAGTCTCTCGCAGTTTACTTCACACTGTACTACTCAAACTGATGCCGGACTGCATCAGTCACCCATCAGAGAGTGACAGTGTTGATTTTGAAGAGTTCTTTCTTTTTCTACAAAAGCTGCGATTATAAATATTTCAACCATGAATATCACTTCAGCAGGTAATTTATAAAATAAAATTTATCAATTTATGTCGTGCAACTTAGAAAACTAATCTTATTCATTACACTGCTATTTACTTCCACAGTGATTTGCATATTTCAGTTTCCTTAACCTCAGTTATTTTCGTTTATACATTTTTAAAATATAATTAAAAGCGAAAATTCTGTAAGATCGTTTATAAAACGGATAATTGTATACTTATATGATTACTAATATCTGCGTATTTTTGCAGCTGGTATAATATCCTTGCTGGATGAGCCGATGCCTGAGCTGAAGGTCTTCGCCCTCAAAAAATTGGATATGATTGTTGATGAATTCTGGCCAGAAATTTCAGAAGCAATTACGAAAATGTAATTATGAAAACTTTCTTGGGTGTTCTATTACAGATTCTTATAAGAATATGAAAAATTTATGTTATTAAAATTTTTTAGCGAAATTCTCCACGAGGATAGAAATTTCAACCATCATGAACTTGCGGCTTTAGTAGCCAGCAAAGTCTATTATCACCTTGGAAGTTTTGAAGACTCGTTAACTTATGCACTGGGTGCTGGTGAACTATTCGATGTCAATGCTCGTAATGAATATGTTGATACAACTATTGGTATGTTTATGATTTGTATTATGATATAATTGAACTTTACATTGTTAAAATTAAAAATTATTCTGATTCCAGCAAAATGCATTGATTTTTATACTCAGCAACGAATTCTTCAGGTTGAAAAAAAATTGCCTGCTAATAGTAAAGGCATTGATCCCAGATTAGAGGGTATCGTCAACAGAATGTTTCAAAGATGCTTAGATGATAACCAATATCGTCAGGCTTTGGGACTTGCTCTCGAAACTCGAAGAATGGATATTTTTGAAGCATCCATTATGCAATCGGTAATACTTTGCTTTTAATTGCAAAGACAATGCCTTATCAATTTTATAACTTTGTTAATATTTTTTTACTTTTAGGATGATGTCAGTGGCATGCTATCCTATGCTTTTCAGGTGGTAATGAGCCTTATACAAAATCGAGGATTTAGGAATACTGTACTTCGCTGTTTAGTTGGCTTATATAAAAATTTAAATACTCCAGATTATGTCAGCATGTGCCAATGTCTTATATTTTTGGATGACGCCTTAGCCGTAGCTGAACTGTTAGATAGACTTAGTAAAGGTTCTCAAGACTGCACTCTTATGGCTTATCAAATTGCATTTGATCTGTACGAGTCGGCGACGCAACAATTTCTTGGCCGTGTATTACAAGCTTTAAGAGCTACAGCTCCTATTCCAGGAGCTCTTATGGTGAAGGCAATTGTTAAGCCAACATCTACACCAATCACTTCTCAGGAGAATGTGGAAGTACCAGTGGAGGCAGACGACAGTGCAACTGATTCCAAAGACAAAGTACAAAGAAGTGTTGAAAGCTTGGTAATTTTCTTGTTCATAATTTTCACTTTCTTCAAAAGTTCTTTTGTGTGTATACTCTAAATATATAAAATTGTATTTCAGAATGCTGAAGAACGTGAGCAGCAAAATCGCGTTGATGCTTTATCGAAAATTTTGGGAGGCGAAATTTCCATTGATTTGCATTTGCAATTTTTAATTCGCAGTAATCATACTGACATGCTTATTTTGAAAAATACAAAAGATGCGATCAGAGTATCGATATGTCATACAGCTACTGTCATTGCTAATGCATTTATGCACTCAGGTACCACTAGTGATCAGTTCTTGAGGTAACTAATTAATTTTATGGTTTTATCCATAGCTGTTCTTATGTAATTAATTACATTTTTATTATTATTTCAGAGACAATTTGGAATGGCTTGCTCGTGCTACAAATTGGGCCAAGCTAACAGCAACTGCTTCTCTTGGAGTGATCCATAGAGGTCATGAACAAGAAGCTTTGGCTCTGATGCAGTCATACTTACCTAGAGATACTGGAGCAGGTGCAGGATATTCAGAAGGAGGTGGTTTATACGCCTTAGGTCTTATTCACGCTAATCACGGAGCAGCTATTACTGATTATTTACTAGGCCAACTGAAAGATGCACAAAATGAGGTTACTATCGCGTTTATTGACGGCAGAAACTAAGATTAATGGACATTACATTAAAACTTCTTTTTCCTGATAGATGGTCCGACATGGAGGTTGCCTTGGTTTAGGTTTAGCTGCTATGGGTTCTCATAGACAAGACGTCTATGAACAATTAAAATTCAATCTCTATCAAGACGATGCTGTAACTGGAGAGGCTGCTGGTATAGCTATGGGAATGGTGATGTTGGGTTCAAAACAGAGCCAAGCAATAGAAGACATGGTTGCGGTAATTACATTGAACTTTATTGTTTTTAATCTGTATACATTAAATTTATTGCGTAATTTTAAACTCAATTTATTTCTTTATAGTATGCTCAAGAAACGCAGCACGAAAAGATTTTACGAGGTTTAGCTGTAGGAATAGCTTTCACAATGTATGGCCGACTTGAAGAAGCAGATCCTCTCGTAAGTTCGCTCAGTGCTGACAAGGATCCTATACTTCGCAGAAGTGGAATGTATACGTTGGCCATGGCTTATTGCGGTACTGGAAATAATCAAGCTATTCGAAAACTTCTGCACGTTGCTGTAAGTATACTTCTTTCTTAACGTTACCGTTCATTTCGGCCTTACTCATCCCCATGTTTTCTTGGGAATTTAAAAAATCTGTGTCATGCTTTATCATAGGTATCAGATGTGAACGATGACGTGAGACGTGCAGCTGTTACTGGTCTTGGATTCCTGCTTTTCAGGTGAGTGAACGTTTTCTCGTTATTTTGTTGACGATTTCGTAAAAAGAAACTTTATTTTAATGTTTGCCACAACATAAAAACTTGACGAATAATTTTCTAAAAACTTTATTAAAAATACTGTAAAAGAATGCGTTAAATAGTGAACTTGAGTATCCAAACCAAGTAACAATATCGATTAATTGATAGCTTATCCATTTCTGGCAATCGTGACAAATTGCAGGTAAAAGATTAACGATGAAAAACGGTGCCCACAGAATTACAAATGTGAAGAAAACAATTCCAAGCACTTTTGTAGCTTTTTGTTCAAATTGATAAATTTTCCCAAATCGACGTATTTCTGACAGTGTTAAGTCTTTGGTACATTTAGTTACATTTCTAGATGAATCAATAGCATCAAAACTTTTGCGCCTTTTTGAATTGATAAACGCTGCGTTCAAATTTCCTGTAACATAGAAAAGCGAAATGTAACTTATGTATTTTAAAACGATAAACTGCAAGAAATAATTTAAAGATTACCTGATACTTTATTAATGTTTCGTATTTTTTCCGTCAAGAGTCTAACAGTTAAACTGTAGGTTAAAAACATAACTAATAATGGAATATAAAAAGATATAATACTGCCTATCAGTTTGTACAGTGGATTTGATATTTGGCACACACCCTCGATCAAAACGGAATTACTATCCTGAAAAATGATTAAATATTCTATACATTTATTTACATATATATTCTATAATTTTTTTGTTACAGGAGTCCTGAACAATGTCCGAGTGTGGTATCGTTATTAGCCGAAAGTTACAACCCTCACGTCCGATACGGTGCTGCTATGGCACTGGGTATCGCATGTGCAGGAACGGGATTGAAAGAAGCGATAGGTTTGCTAGACCCGATGACTAACGATCCAGTCAACTTTGTACGTCAAGGTGCACTCATCGCTTCCGCTATGATTCTTATTCAACAGACTGAGGCCACTTGTCCTCGAGTTAAGGACTTTAGAGCCCTTTATGCTAAGGTCATTATCGACAAGCACGAGGATCACATGGCTAAATTTGGAGCCATTCTTGCTCAGGGTATTATTGATGCAGGTAAGGATCTTACTTAGTTCTTACAAGACGTTTATAGAGGTGTATAATTAAATATTTTATATTATTACTCATTTCAGGTGGACGTAATGTAACTGTTTCGCTGCAGTCTCGCACAGGTCATACGAATATGTTAGCAGTCGTTGGTGCTCTTGTATTTACGCAATATTGGTACTGGTATCCGTTGGCGCATTGTTTAGCATTAGCTTTTACTCCAACATGTTTGATCGCTTTGAACGCTCAGTTGAAGATGCCGAAGCTCGAATTAAAATCAAATGCTAAACCTAGCACGTATGCGTACCCAGCACCACTTGAAGAGAAGAAGCGCGAAGAACGCGAAAAGGTGACTACCGCGGTTCTCAGCATAGCTGCAAAAGCTAGGAGGCGAGAGTCTGAACGTCGTGCTCGCGATTCACACGAGAAGATGGATGTGGTAAGTTTCTGATGGTTTTATTTTCAACAACAATATTGCGGTGCGATAATTTTACATTGTGTCATTTGTTATTTTAGGACCCACCTGCTGCTTCGGAAACCAAGGATACTGTGGAAGTTAAAGACGAAAAGAAACCGAAAGAGAAAGATGAGAAAGACAGCAAGGAAAAGAAAAAGGAAGATAGTACTGACAAAAATGAAAAAGAGAAGGAAAGAGAAAAGAAGGAGGTAGAGCCCAGTTTTGAGATTCTTCAAAATCCGGCACGAGTTTTACGACAGCAACTGAAAGTTCTGCAACTAGTTGAAGACAGTGTTTACAAACCAGTGAAAGATTTACAAATTGGCGGTATTGTAATGGTCAAACATGCTCAAGCTGACAAGGAGGAAGAACTGGTTGAACCAGTGGCTGGTAAGTTTTATTAACCAATGTCTGCCTCAGTTACTAGTGTATTTTTCAAACACTAAGAAAACTCCTTTTATTTTAGCTTTTGGGCCAAAACCTGATGAAGAAAAGGAATCTGATGCTCCAGAGCCATTTGAATTTGCTGATGATTAAAAAGACGTATAACGTATTTTCAAGACTATAAATATCTACAATATCATTGTTTATTTTATACTGTAAAATTTATTCAATGCACTATACATTAATAATGAATAAATTAATTTGCATTGCGGTTCTAACTAATATTTTCTAATTGTACTATATCGTAAAAGCGCGTAAATTTAATAAAATTGATTTTAAAATAATATTCAATTTCATATTACCTTTGCATACATGAGACTCAAAGGAAGACTCATAGTTATACTGAGCAACCAAACCAAGGCTATCTTTAATATTATACGTAATTTAGTTTTATGCAGTCCGAATTTAAAAGGATAACGAAGACTGAGATATCTATCAATACTTATAGCACATAAGTGCATAATACTTGACGTGCAAAATAATACATCTAAACAGATCCAAATTAAGCAATAGACGGAATGCAGAGGAAAATATCCTAAAAAAATAAATAGCAGTTTTCAGTATAAAGCAAAAAAACAACGACTAATTGTAATTTATCTTACCTTTAATAAGTTTAAGAATACTGAGTGGCATGACCAACAAAGCCACCATGAGATCAGTAATGGCGAGACTCATAAGGAAATAGTTCGTTATGTTTCGTAGACGTTTCTCTAATATAATAGCTAAACAAACGAATATGTTGCCTATCACTGTTCCTAATAATAATAGCAAAGGGATTGATATCCACAGAAAATCAATCACATTTTTCATTTTTATTTCAAATTAGATTGAAGTATAAAAGATCAATTTAAAGCAAAAAATTGAAATAGTCAAGTAATAAGTTTATAAACTGCACTTCACCCGTAGAATTGGTTCGTCTCCCTCGCTAGTCTCTGCTTCAATGCTAATATTCAAATCTCACGCAAATATCATTGATAGTCGACGTAAAGCGTAAACTTTACATAAATCTCTGTCTAAACATTTCGGTATTTGGCGAAACATTCTAATTATAGAATATAAAAATAGGTATAGAACTATTTTAGATTTGGCAAAGATTTTGTGTAAAAAAAAAACTTTATATTGATGGTCATTCAAGAAAGTTTTGTAAACAGCGTAAGTTTTTTCAATTTGTAACAGTGCTTTGATAAAAATTTATCTAGTAAGGAAAAGGATATGCAACTTTTGATCGAGTTGAATAATCAATTTTGTCGTTCACTGTATATAAATTCACATATAAACATTTTTTATTAGTTTGTAAATTATAATTTCTTAATCACCAATACTGCAAGATTCTTACATATATTCTAACATAAATTTTTTACGAGACCTATTTAGTAGGGGAAGAACAATCTTAAACAACTATCATCGTATAAACGTATTAAAAATAAATGCATTACGTTGTTATTGGTTTTTTATAAAAAGTATAAAAATTTTTTAAAAACTCAATGGTACAACAGAGTAAACTTGCAAATTTCGCTTTTGATACAAAACACAATATATGATGTAAGCTTTCAAAAATGTTGAATAACTATGAAGAATGGTATGCGTAAATGCTATATTAATATAAGCGCTATAACCTGATATAAATTCTAGTATCGTATATTAATTGATTTTAAAGTAGGAAAAGCAGCTACTCATTGAAGAAATGTCTACAAAAATTATATTTTTATTATATTAAAAAATCAGTAAGATTATTCTTCGTGTGTACATGGCAAACAATTACTATTTAAGATCAACTTTAAGAGGACTAAGGAAGTTGCATTTCTTAAATAATTTCTTTTTGGAGCTTTCTCTATAATTTTATAAATCTAAGATAAAACAGTTTATAAGCCCAAGTACTTTTCTACTCGTTTCAACTATAAAGTAATTTTTACTTTTATTATTACCTTTCACACATGATGATTAAATGACTCCATTTATGTGTAACATGTATTTTTTTTATATTTATAAAAATTTTAAAAATAGTAATTTGATTTGTAAGCAAAAGAATCATCAGTATATTTTTTTCTCAAAACGTTTCATACGACTTCATAGCTATAATAATTGTATCCAATCATGTATTCTGTATTAAAAATTACATATTTATTATACAGTTTTTAGACTTTCGCTGCTTAAGCTTAATTTATCCCTTCTTACTTCAAGTTGCCGTTTATAATCATACACGGCCGCAACCTTTATTCTTAAATAAATTAACTTATTTAAATAAAATTATTACAATTTGTCACTTTTAAAAAGTTTAACAAAATGCAAATTATTCATATTATCGTGTATATTACTGAAGACGATAAAAGATAATTAAAAATAATAATTACAATTTCATTCGTATCATATTACTTTTATTATTGTTTTTGTATTATTATTGCTATCACTATTATGATTATCATTGTTGTTATAATTATTATTATTATAATTACCCTTAACTTTGTATATTCAGATAATAATTTTATTGCATAATGTATCTCGTCATACATGTCATTTTTGCTGTACATTTTTGTTTTAGTTTATACAACACGTCATTGTATTTAGAACATTTTCGCATTATTAAATAATAATAATAATAATTACAACAATAAACGTATACTCAAGCCAGTGCACGCCACCAACGCTTTTAGTAGTTCGCGCACTTCCGTACGATGCAATGATAATAATGATATTAATAATAATAATAATAAAACAAAAGTTTTACAATATAATAAGTTTTAGCATTTCACTAGAATAACAATGTCATTCTCGCAATGACCTGTCTCACATGCTGCACTTACAACGAGACGCGAGAGTGGACGCTATTATAAGATTCTCCAAGAATCTTACAGCATAGTTGATTTTATCACAGAAGCTCATTTCTTTTTTTATTATTTTTAGACTTATTCATATGTTTTTACATTAATTTGTTAGACTTTTTCATCGCTTTGATTATTACGCTCTTTGTCATCGACAGGCGTATTTCGCTATTCTAACAATTGCATTTCGTTTTGAAGTATAGGTAGAAACAAGCGATTTCGTAATAACGCAAGACGCCCTTATCTGTAGAATACAATTAAAAAATCCTATTTGCTAAAACGTTGTGGAAGAAAAGTGATGAGCATGTTGTAAATTGTCCGACTAATACTAAAAAAAATTTATCAGAGCTTCAAATAAATAACTTAACAAATAAATATCATAAGTTAAAATACCTAAAATAATAAAGCCGAGTTCATAACTTTCCATTAATATACTTTGTATATCGTGCGTAGAAAAAGTCGTTGACAATATAAAAAACGTCATTGTAATATTCAAAGTCATTCTATTGGTTCAATCGCATGATAATGGCACTCATCCCATATACAAAATGAGTCGTCTTAAAGCTTAAAGATGCTTAACTTTCGTGAAAAATATTAAACATTAAAAGCGGGTTTTACTCATCCTCGCGTATGAGAATGCCTAAGAATTTTACAAACGTTCCCCTTCGAAGAAAAGCCATTAGCCGTTTGACGTGCAAATTGAAGGCGGCGACGAAAGGAATGGTCGCTTCGGAAAGACCAATGTCGAAAAGTCACAATTCTTTACGTATGCTTGTATTGTATAAATCGAGTTCGTCGCAACTTTGTGGCTGAGAGTAAAACGAGTTGTCTTGGCCATATATAAATGACTGTACGTCAATGATATATATAATAAGTACGCCGAAATGAGCTTTAAAAGTTGTCTGTTCAGGCACGCGATCGCATTCACACCTACAGAGAAGAGAATTCAGTACGTTGAGGAGTGGCCGAGGAGTAGTACGATCAACCGAGGTATCACAAAGCTCGCACGCTCAGGTCCTCAATACTTAGATACTATTTACAAAGTGTGCTGTTGCTCGGACTTGGAGTAGAGTGAAAGGCTGTCCGGCGGAGGTGCCGATCACAGCCAGTCAGTGAGGCATCCACCGAACCAAACAACGACGATTGGCAACAGGTAAGTCGTGAGCGCCCTCGAGAGAGACATCCGTTGCGTGGTAGTGGCCGAGCCCTTGTCCGGACCCGGCTGGGGTGGTTCGAGTTCGTTGATGCGTCTCGTATCGTCATCGGTAGTGACTACGGGTACACGCTCCCGCTCGCGTTCGCGTTCGATGACGTCGACCAACGGTGGTGACGGCTGAGCGGAACTCGACTCCAGCTCGTCCTCCACGCGTTCCTTCGATTTTTCCGAGTCTTCGTGTGGACTCGAAGGTGTTGGCCTCGTCGGTGGCTCCGAGCCGCTGCCCTCCTCTTCGAAGCCGTCCTCGTCGTCCGTGATGTCATCCGGACTGCCGGAGCCGGATCCACTGCCCGACGACGAGTAGGTCTCTTCCGTGTCGAACCAGTCGACATCGTGCCCATTGAACGCCGAACGCAGTCGGGTAGTTATGCTTGTCAAAGCAAATACCTGCTCTCTGACTATGTTGATCCGTGGTCCCGAGGCGCGCACCTCGGGGTTCATAAGCTGCGACTCGCCGTTGGATGACAGCGGATAGATATACCTGCAAAAGATCAACAAACACACTCATTGTAAAGGACTCGACTAAAAATAACAATACCTCAAGCTAAAAATCGAGGATCGAATACATACTTGTCGACGTGTGTGCCGTTCCAGCAGTCATTCGTGTTGCTAGGTGGAACAACGAGTCCGTCGTTGCAGAGTTTGTAAGGCAAATAAAGCCAAACCTGCCTGGAATCTCGGATGCGTTGCTTAATCTCCTTGACCAGTTCGTCCAGACTAACAGTACTGGAGCCGTCCTCGTCCTCTCCCAGATCATGTTCGCTGTCATGATCATCGTGACCCTCGTCGACAAACCGATCCTGGTCTTGATCGCGAATCCGCGACCTTCTCTCTTCGTGTGGTTCCTCGAAGCTCAGGGACTTACTGTCGTCGATCTCTTTGTGACTTCGTCGAGGTGCAGCGCGTCTACGTCTCCGACCGAGTACCGGCCGACCACATCCGGTGAACACACGCTGCGAAACATCGCTACTGCTCTCCTGGAAGTTCATTATTGCCTCCGAGATCTTAAGATTGATGGGTCGCACCAGCATCTCAATGTTGAACGGTCCGAGCAGTCTGTCTGCCACCTTGTCTACGGCCTCTGCAAGTCGATCGAAATTATAGATTAGCTTTGTACCCTTCAGTATAAGTATACACAAACTAAATTTAAAAAAGAAAATTTTTTCGAAGCCTCACCGACGAAGTGATTCCAGTCAGCGTCGAGAGCAGCGTGTTGTGCCAGACATCCCATCATCACGTTCTCACACATATCGTTACAGGCAAGTACACTGCCGGAAATGCCACTGCACGACGGACACACAGTCATGCGCGTCAGAGCAGCCGCACATTCGCTCGATGGCTTCAACTATGGTAATTGAAAAAACAAAAATGTCGATATATAAACTCACGATCGATATATTAATAATTGGAAATTCTAGAGGCTCTTATATGTATACACACCTGCTGCATATTCTTCAACACATCCGCGGCAACGGTTAGCGCTTGGCTAAAGGCTCTCGTCGCTATGAACGAACGTTTTATTTGGACTCCGAGTTTTTGAGGCACGTCTCCGAAGGGTCGCATCTCCTTCATGTGATGACCCACGCATTCGAGATACTTAGAGTCGAATTTGTACTGACTGTTTAGCACGGTAAACATCTTTTGGTAAAGTGTGTTGAAAAACGTATCCATCACATCGTCGAGATCTACCTGTAAGCGGAGATCGTACTCGATTAAATAAAAAATAAAATAGACACTATTTCGTTCGTGTATTTGAAAGTCGGCGTAAAGTGATGCATGAAACGAAGGAAAACAGCTGACTCTACACTTCATAGTCGTACGAAAAAAATTCGTGTATTTTCGACTTACCGATCCCTTGGCATAGTATTTCTCAAGCTCCATAAACAGGTCTATAAATACGTAAGCGTTCTGCTCGTACAGTATTCCATACGTCTTCTTGAACATTTCGTGAAAACTCTTTTTGCTACCCTTCAGTAGCTTGTTGAAAAATTCTGAAACGAAAATTATTATACACTTTAAAACAATATTCCATCGATTATTAGATAACCAGTTTAGAACAAGAGAGAAAAAGAAAAAGTTTAAATAGGCTGAGAGAGAAAAAACAAAAACTCACCGTGAAATTTAGTGGCCCTTGTATGCAAGATATTCTGTAGTCGCTGTAGGGTGTCTTTAGTCGCTTTATCATGCTTATCGCGAGCTCTAGCTTGTAATCGTATCTCCATATCTGCCGAGCAACATACTTCTCCTCCGCTACTGATGCCGCCGCACGTTTTTAATTCTCTTGCTGCAAACACAGAAAACAGATAGGCGTCGTTATTTAATCAGTCGGAAAATTTATATAATAAAAAAAAATAATAATATTAAGTATAATTTGGTATGAGGTTTGTTGCATCAGAATAAAATGTGTACAATTGAGTATAGAAAGTATAATTTCAAGAGGCTCTCGTCGTTCTCTCTCTCTGTCTGAGAAATCAGCTGTTTGATTGAGTTGTAGCGCCACGCGCGTTAGATCATCGGCGGGACAGTCACTTTACGTCCTTAAGTGCTTACGGCCTTCGTCTCTCATCCCGGCGCGCATCAATCCGTCAGACTCTTTTTTTCGGTTCGTCTTATTTAAATTAGTTTTAATTGTAATTTACGCGCACGCAACGGTGAATTGAATTTTAGGGTAGACAGTGTGTTTCTCTTCAATTTCGTACTTCGTTTTTTCTTTTATACGATGAAGATTGTTAATAATAAATTAATTCGATAAACGTTATATTCTCTTAGTATTAAAAAAAAGAAGGATTTTCACAACATGACTAATGAAAAACATCCTAACTGACGTGCAAAAACCACACCTTAAAACCATTCAACCGCACGACGCACTCTATACACATTTACTTTTATGATTTAAATTAACGTAATGAATATTTATTACATCCTGATGAGTACACACACTCACAGCTTTTTTTTCTCTCTAAATTCGAAAACGCTCTCTTCGATCAACGTCACATTGTGTATTTTACTAACACACGAGAGGGAGATTTGCGAACGATATAAATTTTTAAATTTCGAATTCCGAGAAATTCCAGAAATCTGGCATCTCTCTCGCGGCCTGAGTAAAAACAAATTCGTCGGGCATATCTTGAGTGTAACGGTTTGTTTTCACTGTAGCCTCTATCTTCGTGTTTGGAGAGGAAAATGCAAGAAGAAAAGAGCGCGCACACACTCACAGCAATATAGATTTGAGTAAACGAAGGCGAGACGTGAGTCAAGACACATCGAATTCCATGATATGGGTGTATGCCTGAATGGAAATGCAGACTATCTGCATGAGGTCAGGTGTGTGTCGTATCCAAAACTTGAAATGTAAGTATATTCACTTGATATTTTTTTGTTTAATTTAATTTGATGGATACTTTAGTTGACCCTAATATTCGTAACAAAGAGTAACACATTAAAGTTTCGTAATATTTTCTGATGATGATTTTTAAATAAAACGATTAATCTTTGTCAGAACGTAAAAACGGCGTTACTACTTTTTCAGAAAATACGAGAATTTCGAAACGCTGCACTAATAGTTTTCCTTAGGATTTACAGCAACTGCGACAACTTTCAAAGAAATCAAAGCAGCATCTTTTTCCACTCAATTTAATTATTTCAGTGTCAGAGTAGAGAGAATCAACCTAACAGAAAGTATACAAAATCGCAAAAAAGTCAATTAAGAAATTCTCAGCCAGTAATCCTTCCACTAAGAGAAAATTTCTTCCAGCATCAGCCTCTATAGGTCAGGAATAAACTTTTCAAGTCAAACAAGAACTCTCTGAAAAGAAATCCTCGTAGAGAGAGAGTGAGAGACGTTAATGCCCGTCAAACATCACAAGCGGCGAAGAAACAGCAGCAAATGAATAGAGAGCCGCAATATCGACAGGTGTTAATTACAAAGCTGACAACTACACACGTGTAGTACATATCTTTTTTTTTCTGCACAACTTTAATAGCAAACGTGAAACTATCCTACGCACAATGATAATGAAACCATCAGAAGCTCGACTGAGCACGTGGAATGTCGTTCTCTCGTTCGAATTGTGTGTTCGCATCCGGAAACTCTCCGACGTCAACGTTTGAGTTATTAAAGTAAATTACGGATAATTCGTGAAAAGCTAAAAGCGAGGAGAGTTTGAAGCACGAGTTGCAGCAGCAGTATAGCAGTAGCAGCGCGTCGCGCAACTCGTCTTGACTAAAAATAATCGCTAGTCCCATTAATCATGGGGTCGATAAACCCCGCACCTCATGTATATAGAGAGTGAGTATACCGTCTGCCTTTCTCTCTCTCTCTCTCTTTCTCTCAACAGCAGCAGCAGCAGCATCAGCGAGTTTCATTTGCCTGCTGCTGCTGCACTGGATAACCCCTTTACACATACGCGCTTTATTTGCATAGTCGAATAAATACATGTATATACACACACACATACACATCAGGGATTTATCGCGAGAGATAGCGAGTGTATTGTGGGCCGCTTTCGTCTCTGTTTATATACTTTGCCGCTACCGGCGTCGCGCGAGAGACTCAAATAATTGCATATAACTGCAGCAGCAGCGCGCGCGAAAAGTTGCGACTCTCTTCTTCTTAGCGACGAGAGAGATTTCGAACGACCTAAAGGAATGCCGACGAGGAATGAAAATGCGCCAAGTCTTTTTGTACACGAGAGAGAGAGAGAGAGATGGGGGTATATATACACATACATATACATATATACCCACGCACGGCGCGTGTGCAAGGTGAGTCTGCCGCCGCCGCCGCTGCTTATTTAAAAGTTGAAAGCATGTAAGCGGCTGTGCGCGGCTGTAACTTATAAGAGAGGAATGGCCCGGTATATGTATATACAGTGTGGGGGGATAGCTCTCCCCCCCCTCCTCTTTTTCTCTACCTCACACGCGCGGGAAAGATACAGAAGGAACCCTGAGAATCTTCTTTCTCCTTCTGCTGCAGCGCGAGCGATGCTTATAGTCCGCGGCAACGCTGTAAGCAGTCGAGTCGGCCTTCCTTTCTTCCACTTGCTTCCTTTCTTCCTTTCTTCCCCCTCCTCTTCTCTTCGATTGTGGAGAGAGAGAGAGAGAGAGAGACGGGGCCGTATAGCAGCAGACTGTTTCCAGGGGCCAGGGCCCGCATTCCATTGGGGCCGCCACCGCCGTACCGGCGGTCAAGACGGGTAAGGACACGTCTCGACTCGCCGCTGCTTATATATATTTCTCTTTTTTTCTTCTTCATCGTCATCGATTTTTCGCGTTTCGAGCAATCCTCTCTCTTTCGCACGCTCTGCTCCTTTTCATGAGAGAAGAAGGTCGTGGAGGATTATTAGGGAAATCAGATCGCTCAATCGTGCGATTTATTATTATTATTGTTCGGTTCGGAGGTGTATAGAGAAGAAAGAATACACGTCGTCACCGGTACGCTTCATTTGCATGATTAGATACGCAGCGAGAGTTTCCGAGGAAAAACGGCTACTGCGTGTGAGGTATAACAGACGGCTTATATATATATAGGTATATACGTTATGGGCCAGAAAGAAAGAGAGAGAGAGAGAACTCCCAAGAAGGTCAAAAATGCGCGTGGATGAGGATTTCTTTTGGGGCCGTTATACTACAGGTAGTAGCCAACAAAAGAGATCCTCTTCCTCCCTCGTCTATATACTACTACTACTACTGCTGCTGTTATATTGCTTTCCCTTGTGCTGTGCGATGTGCTCTCTATACAAGCACTGAGTACGTACTAATTCTCTCTCGGGAGGCTCGAGGGATCATTGCGGGACCCCTAATCGCCTTTTTCAACCGAATGCAGAATGGGCCCCGATGAGTGTCTATAATGCCTGCCCTAAAGTATACATCATTTTTTTTTCTTTCTTCTTTCGGGACCCACGGAAATTGACTCTTTTCTTTGCTTTAATATTTTATTCTTCCTCTCATACTGTGTATCTGTATGTGTACCTTCTTTATTCGTCTGTCTGCCGATCGATCAAACGATTTAAGCCTATTAACTACATGACTCTATTAAGCGTCTCTCCCTTTTTCATAGAGTGAAAAGTTAATCTTTGAGAGATGTACTTGTTGATCGAAGCTATTCTTAGAAATATAGGATGTGAATCACGTGTAATTTAGTGGCAAATCACAAAACCGCCTATTAACTAATTTTATTGAGGAAAAACGCGCTAGTAATATCGGAAGCCGAAGACTTATCAACCGCGGCGCTGAAAGTTTTACGATTATTGTCATGCGGGTGGCGGTCGACTCGAGACTAACTGGTGTGTGCGGCATGTAAATCCCGTCGACCAGTGAAATTTACTAGACAGTAAAATAAAGTGTATGTATACGAGCAGAAGAACACTGATTTTTCTAGATTTCCGATGTCAACGCCTTTAACGAAATACTATATATATATACCGTATTATTTTTTGGGGAAAATTCCTAAATGTCTATGCTTTTACGTGACTATACTATGCTCTTCTTATTCTTGTGGAAATCGAGAGGGTCTTCCGAAAGAATTTTCTTTGTGTGTATACAGTGCATCAACCTACATTGACACGCTTATATGCACGACTGCTATTCTAAAGTATTTTCATCTCCATTTTCATAAAAGATTTAAAGTTTTTTTTTAATATACATTAAAAAAAGAAAAATGTTTTTTGGAATCGGTAATTTCGATCGGAATAGGACTGAAATTCAAAAAAGTCTCGTGCCTAAATATAGTCATCAAGTAACGTCAACGAGATTAAAATTCCGTATGCAAATGATTCTATAAAGTAGATAATTTAAGCTACCACACAGGCTTCCAACTGTATATGTTTATTTGCATACGAACCAAAATACGACGAATATTAAATTCAGAGAGAGACAGAGACGATACGACGCTCAGCAAAATAAACTCCACTAAATATACATTATACATATCAGCACATTATTCTTGTATGGTATAAACCAACAAACGGAAGATAATGTAATTCATTATCGATCTCAGAAATCGAACCGAGACTTAATCTATAAGTTTACCGGACAATCGTTTGCGTGATAAGGTCCGATGACTACATGTCTTATTATATATTATACTCAAATGGTCGTTGCCCATTTATCGGCTTATTTCTTCGGTATATATAATACACGTTACATTGTATTACGAAATAAATTGACTCGTAATAAAATCGATCATATTAAACGTTTTCAATCCAACTTTCACAATCGATTAGCATATACATATATATATAGTACATCCTATACATTTAATTGCTCGTAAATTCGGTTGCCGGCATCTATTTTTAACAAGCCGTTAGATATCAAACTAGAAGTCCTCAGCTTTCGTTTTCTTTATATACATATATCGAGCACACTTTTTTAGACCTGATGGCTCGTAAACGTCGAGTAATAACTCCTTCGAATTTTTTTTCAAATTTTCTCTTATACGCACAAAGAAGAAGATGGAGTACACGAGAGATATAAATTAAAAGGAACGACGTGCGTCAAACAATTTCCAGTACACAAGCACGTCGCAAAAAATGTCATGATTTTTTTACACTCGAAGAAGAATTGCAGTAAGTAAGAAAAAAGAATTTACAAATAGAAGAAAACTTTTCAAGGATCGTATTCACAACTTTTTTGTTTTACGACAGACTGTCATTCGCGGGATAGATAAAACTCGTCACACGATCCTATAAACTCTCATTAGCGGAGTCGTATTATTTGTCTGCATCTTTTTAACATTTTTTTTTTATTTCGTTATGCTTATAAGCGATTCTCCGAAACGTTCTTTAAAAATATATATTATAATGTTTGCGAATCCACTTCTGTCGACTTTGAATTCAAGACACCTGTGTGCGGTACAAAGTTGAATTTTTTCGACTCTAAAACTCCTATTAATTTTATTGCCACAATATAGGTATATACAGAACGACTAAACTTCTCTCTCGACGGTAGAGAAAAAAAATTCGTACTCTTTTTCCGTCACATGAATCACATTGCGTCGTTCCCATGACTCACGCAGTCACGCTTCGATAATACGAGCAAAAAAAATTGCACGTTTAAAAAAGGAATCCCTCCGCAAGCCCATACTGCACACATTCCACGCGCTCAATACACTCAACCCCAAAAATCTTCCCAACGAACTTCCTTATAAAAAGAAAGAGAAAAAAAAGACCGGCTAATTGTAAAAGCTCTCTCGACTATGCATGTGCAGTAGAGACAGAAGAGAAAAATCGTTATAATCCGAATCGAAATTCAATGAGTCATTTGATACCCCGGAATACAGTTCTGTTTGATCATCATCAGGTTCAGAGCAGTAGATTGGATCGCTTTAAGAATGCGCAAGGGCCAATTTGGCGTAGACCCGCTCTCTCTCTCTCTCTCTCGCTCCTGCATACCTGTATATAAAAGCGTGCGAACTACAAAGGAATCCAAAAGGACGTGCCGCGCGCGCGCGCGAGCGATGCAGTTTTTTTTTCTCTCTCTTTTCTCCCGAAGCTGCATCCGGCGCGAGCGATATTGTGCGCATGTAGGTAGAGAGCGAAAGAGAGAGAAGAACGAACCAGACGACCAGGCGGGGAAAGGGATGGTGTGTGTGTGTGTGGGGCACAAGTGGGAGAGAAAGAGAGAGAGAAAGAAGCTAGATCGGTAGGCAATTTGGAGCACTGTACGAATGGAAGCCAAGAGTCTCTCTCTCTCTCTCTTTCTCGTGTCTGGTATTTAGTTGTTAAGGACCTGAAAACAGGTTCTCTTGCGCCCAGAATTACCGCTGAACAATGGAAAGTCGGAATATGTGAGCAGAAGGAAGGTGGAAGAGGAGCAGCAAGCACTGAGAGAGAGAGAGGGGGGAGGGAGAGCTCGAGATATGCGCGTGAAGGGGTGGGGGAGTCGCGCGCGGCGGTGGAGAGCGGAAGGGCTTGCCGCCGCCGCCGACGTCGTGTATAATACTGCTATAGGCGCCTTTTGAGCTCTGAATTTTTCGAAGCTTTTTCTCGCTCACCGGCGCGGTGAGAACGGGCCACATAATAACCACTCTCGATTATACTTATATCCTTTTGTGTAAGTACTCGAGAGAGATTTCGTCGGCACGAAATTCCATCAGCTCTCTTGCTCTCGTGAGAAAAGTTAAAAGGACTCTATATATATACCTATATGCATACGTGTGTAAGCGCCGTTTGATTTTGCACATGAGATATATGTATATAGAACGGTTTGCCGGCCGAGTTGTACGTACGTACATACATACATGTAAGCCCGAGGCGTGAGTGCATGCTCGCTAATGAACGAACAGAAGGGATAGGGACTGAGAGAGAGAGAAGTAGAGGGACAAGAGTTTTCAGGCGGCGAACGGCGCTTTACAAAGGCGAAAATCAATAGCGGCGACACGCGCTACTCGTGCAGCTGTGTGGCACATCGGCTTCTCGCCGTCGGCCAATTGTGTTGTCTTTGCCTCCGTTTGCTCCCCTCCCTTATTTTTTTTTTCGTCGTCTATATACTATTATTTCCCCTCGTCTGTGATGGGGCTCTCTCTTCCTCCTATATTATATTGCCACCAGCTCTATTTCACGCAAGTGCATCGCTCCACCTATATGTATATAGAGACCTACAGCACGAAGTGCGAAGAGAAAACCGAACGCGATAAGGAGTTTCACGCCGTAGCTAGGTATATATACCTACACAGCGGCGTCTGAAGCTGATAACGTTATACATATGTATGTATATAAGACGAGCTTGAGCTTTCTCGCTATATACGTATATATATAGTGTGTGCCGAGAAATCAGGAAAGATAAAGTCAATATCTCTCTCTCTCGAGACGAGGAATTTACGACGGGGGCATTGTTCTGTTTAGGGAAAAAACGGAGCTGATATACAACATATAACACACAACAATAACTTACATGATATGGGCTCCTTGGGTATATCGCTCGCGGGAAATCCCTGTTCCTCGAAGTACGACCTGACGGCGTCGCAGCTGAGTGGTTTGGAGCCGCTGCTGCTGCCGCCGAGTTCCGTAGCTGGCAACGTGCTCGTCGCGACGACGAGGCCCAGCAACAGTATCAGGATCCGCAGCATCTTCGCGAGTCGAATCAGCCGTGAACCGCGAGAACGAGACACTGATGCGAGCACAACATACAGCCAACGCTATGACGTTTTTATAATATTCTATGCTATACTAATATACACTCGCTTGGATTTGTACTGAGGCTGTAGACACCCTTCGCACTGGCAACATCGGCAAACTAATATTCAACGATGTAATGCTTACAAGCCGCACTGACGCACTGCATTTATGTGTATATATATATACAAAAGAAGCGAAAAAAAAAATTGTATTTTTCGGAGGTAGGTATAGTCGGAGTGCGCCTGAACGCGCGCGCGCGCGCTCTCGCTGTGATGGGCTGGAAAGGAAAAACGCAGGCACACACAGAATGTGCTGTATCCTTCTCGAGACACGGCTCAGAACGCACTGATCGCCGTTCGGCTACTGCTGCTTTCTTGTCGGCATTCGGCTGGAGTAGCAGCTGCTGGAGCAGCTTGTTTGTGGCCACCGCCGCGTATCTATATGGCTCTCTCGCTCGCTCCTACTCGCTGGATGTATACTTTCTCTCGCTCTTCTGTGTGTTATATAGTGTAGACTGTATCTTTCTCGTGCGATGACTCGGCGAGCTGTTACGCATGCGCCGAGATCATCCTTCCATTTCACCCTCTCTTTATTATATATATTCCGTTCGTTATACTGTATAGCGGGTTTGAATTTGCTTATTTGATTATTAGTTGTTAATTGTAACAATTTTATTTTTTATAGTCGATTGTCTGTTTTTTTTTATTTTTGGCGCGTTTTTTTAAATAAACAAACTCTAAACAACATTTAAAAAGACATCTAATTGCAAAAACGTTAAAGATAAGCTGATTGCATCATAAAAAGCTAATAATTTTTCTAGTTTAAAGGAAATGAGATTTCTTAATGAAATTCACTCTTATAATACTAATTACACTGAGACCAATATGTTCACGAATTGAAAGGCAACACTAAGTACCTGTTAAAATATACATCACCTGCAATGAATTCCTGAATAGGCCGTACCGCCCCGCATAAAGTCTCCGCACCTGCATAAACGCTCCGGAAGAACTGCAGCCTCGCAGAAAGCATGAATGGACCCGAGAAGAATTTTGACCTGTTTCTAATCACATTCTTCGATCAACCTACCGGAAATATTTGAGAAATGATGCAAAAATTCTGCCCCGGGCATCACGTCAAGTTGCGCTGCTTTTTTGCAATAAAAAAATTACAATTGCATAAATTTACGATAGATGTGAGAGATAGGATATACAGAAACTCAGATATGTAAAATTTTACATAAAACATTTATTATCCTTTCAGTACATTAAATTATAATACTCAAAACGTGTGCTCTCACAGAACATCACATATAAAAATTGGACGGATTCTTTATCATCTAATAATATGTATAATAAGTGCACTTGAGTTGCGTCTATATAATTCAAAGTCTTGTCGTTGCAGTGTCGCGTTTATTATAATCAGCGATCAATATACAGTCTTGTGATATGCTCATCAGCATGTAGTGAATTCAGGTGTATAAATCGAAGATGAAAATAAATAAGTATAAATAACTCGAAGAGATCAATAATTGGTCAATGAACCGACAAGTTCAGTCCGCAGCTCTACATGTAGGTGATAATACTGTGACAAAGCGGACAGCCGTTGACATTCACCACATCTCGTTCTGAAGCTGCCCTGTGTTTGCAAACCGTGCAGAGCCAAGCAGAAGCCTGGTTCATCAGAGGCCGACCTGACACTACGCATGCCGGGAACCCGGTTGCGCAATTCGGACAGGCCACGCAGTAATCCGGCACTAAGCTCTCGCATTGCAGGCACTCTGACCTGGGAGGGGCTCGGGCATCCCTCGGCGGTCGCTTGCCAAATATTTCGAGCGCCAGTTCTTCGTAGCGCGGGTCGATAGCCTCCAGGCGCACGAAAGCCCGCGAGCAGGTGGCCAGTGCTCGACAGGCGCAGCTTGCCAGCGCCAGTAGAGCATAGACCGGTTCCTGATCCAGAAGATCCTCGTACTCTCGTAACCTCAGGGCGGTGCGCATGGCCGCCTCCGGTTCCGAGGCGTAGAGCTGCCGGTGTGCCAGCAGCAGGAAGTGGTAGGCCTCGGCACCTCGCCAGGCCTGCTCGACGACCCGCGCGTCCTCACCACTCGCCTCAGCCAATCCTGCGAGCAGACCCTTACGGACCTGACCAGGTCGAGCGCCCTCTAGGTGCTCCTGTACCAGCAGCGCCGCTAACACGTAGAGTTTCTTCAGTCGGAGAGGCGGCGCGTGACGACGGGCCTGTTCTGCGGCCAGTTCCAGGAGAAGCTTGGCCGCCTCCAGGGGACAGTCTGCCTTGCGGTAGAGTTCGATGGCCTGGAGTCTGCGACCGCTGGCCAGCAGATGGCGCGCGTACTTGGCCAGTAGCTCCCCGATACCTGGAAGGCGCCAGGTTCGCGCGAGTTCCAGGGCCTGATCCCAGCGGTTGGAGCGCACGCAGGTCTCGACCGCCTGCCTGACGTCAGCGCACCGGACGAAGCAGCCCACCGCCTGCTGACACATGCCCACGGAGGCGAGCATTCGGGCGGCCCTGCGCAGACCTGGAGCCTGTTCGGCCAGTTGAGCAGCTGTCGCAGCGAGTTGCTCGTACTCCTCTAGCCGATAGTGGCAGTCTAGGAGGCGTTCGAGTGCGTGACCATGCTCCAAGTGCTCCTTGGCGGCTTCCCAGTCCTGGCAGGCTGCCAGCTGCTCCCCCCAGCGAATTTGGGCCTGTTCGAGCTGAGCATCTGAGCCTCCGGCACCCAGGCGCATGAGCTGGAGCGCTCGCGGATAGTCAGCGAGCTTCTGCCGCAGGGCGATTGCCAGGTCGCGCCGGTCGAGATCCAGGTAGGCCTGCTCAGCTTCGTCGTAAGCCCCCAGGAAACCGAGCACTTCAGCTCGCCTAAGACCAGGTTCTTGGATACCCCGAAGGCGTTTGACGAAACGGATACCCAGGTAATCGGTGCAGCGTACCATGGCATTCTCGGCGGCTTCCAGGTCACCCTGGCGGAGAGCATGTTCACCGAGGAGTCTCCAGAGTCGTGGATGCGAGTTGTCCCGAACGAACTCTTCTGCCTCTCGGAGTCCAACCCGGGCCAGTAATTCTTTGGTGTCGCGGAGTGACTTGATCTCTAGGTCGACCAGGAGTTCAGGTCGCGCTTCTTCGGGATTTCGCACCAGCTCGTCCAGAAGGACGCAACGGATCTCGAGGTCATTGAAGCTGCAAACATAGCCTGAGCAAGTTATCGGTTCCTCTGGTTCCAGTCCGCGAAACACGTACATGCGACTCTTCTCCAGGATGGCAAACAACTTGGGATTATCTTGAGCCCAGCATATGGCCCAGGCGTCCTTTCGCTCAAATTTAGAGATCTCGTCTGCCTTATCCTTGTCTTTGTCCTCGTCTCTGTCCCGGTCTCTGTCCTTCACCGTAGCCAGATCGAGGAGTCGAAACAGACCCTGACTGTCAATTATCGCGGCTCTGGTGGAATCGCAGTTGACAGCGATTTTGCTAGGTTTACGAGAAGTGGAGTAGCGTTTGGAAAGGGTCACCTGGGGAAGCGAGTACTGCTGGACCATTCCTGACTCGCGACCGACGATCAACAGTTTCTCCGACGCGCTGATACAACAGATTGGATCAACGGTCTCTTTTCGACTTATTGGGCTTTCATATGGCTTATCCCTGTCCAGGTCTTGGATCACCTCGGTAACACCTGTCGGGGTGTCGTCGACATGGTAGAGTCTGTCCCTGCGTGATTTCCCTGATGCGTTTAGAGCGGAGTTGCGGGGAGCTCGGAAGTACCACAGAAGAAAGTTGCTTTTCGAGGCAGCGATGACCATATTTTGAGTCATGGCGACCTGATTTGGTTCCAGGTCGAGGTATTTGGTATCGACGGGTGTTGATATTGCGTTGCATACGTACAATACGTAACGTTCTTCGCTCTGAGTCAAGTCGTTTTTAGCGGCGAGAACGCAATGGTCACCGCAAGCTACGATACTTATCAATGAGTTTACGTACTTAAAATAACGTGCGTTTGTTACGGTATTCCAAAATGTGACGCAGACACCGTCCTTGCCGACCTTATCATCGGTGAACACTACTGTGTTACCAAAATATGCCCATTTGTAGTTTGGACGGATATTGGCAAAATATATGTTTGAATCTACGGAGAGGGCAATTCGAAGAGATCCTCCTTCCCAAGCACAGCAGCTTATATCTTTTCCAGGGATCTTCAAGGTCTTCAAATGATCACCCAGTGACGAATAAAAGCAAACCACATTAGAGTTGTTCTTATCTTCTCCCATCAATATTCCTGCAATGGCCAACAAGGAACCATATGTATTCCATACACAACATGCCATAGTCATACCTGTATCTACGACTATAGGACTTTCATCGCTGATGTCTCTTAGCAAAACCATTCTGCCACTTTGGAAGCATACTGCCAGCACAGGACAATCTACAGCAGTATAGCCATTTTTACCATCGTACCAGTCCAGAGCAACTATTCCTTGAACACGACCATTGCTAATATTTTCCAGTTTTGTCAGAAAAACTCCTTGATCATCATAGAGATGTGCTTCTCCACTTTTTGTTCCAAAAAGAAGAAATTTTGCATCCGGTGACCACTGTACTGCTGTCAAAGAGAGGCCTTTCAATTCTTTACCCCAAATTCTGTTACCTTCCACTGATCCAACGATGACTGCTCCATCTTCGTACACAATACATATTTTTTGACCATTTGAACTCCATGACATTCCCTTTACAACTGATTTATTACGGTTGTTTATCATTTCTTCGTACCAAGAGCCCTTGTACAACATCCAAACGATGATAACTCCATTTTGATCACTCGAGGTCAACTTTTGATGCTCTTCGTTCCAGGTAACAACTTGAACGTGCCCATTATGACCTTCCAAAGTTTGATTCATACTGAGATTACTTGAAGCTGTCACAGAGCGGATCTTACCACTACTTGTATTATCTGTTGTTGAAGTGCCAGAATCGGCACGTATAACTTTTAATAGACCATCTTCCCCTCCTACAGCGATATAACCTTGTTTCTGGTTCCATGCTATACAATTTAAGTGAACGTTATTTGGTATAGCGATTTTTTTACTCAAATACACAAACATAACTGTTGTTATTTAGGTTAGCTTTCCAGTGAATATCTTGAAATTCGTAAATTATATTGAGTAACGATAATCACAATGAGTTATGATCATATTGTTATTCACTTTTGAAGAGTAATAAAATTAATAAATCAATTGTTATTTCATTATTTGAGAAAAAACAGAAGTGTCAGCGATTTGTTTACACAGCAAATGTATACTTATCATACTGTATTCATGCACATCTGTTACATCTGTCATCGCATTTAAGTAATTACGCGCGGTGTTAATCGATAAAATACAAACATGGAAACGCGCACTATCAAAATACACGGAATTTCACATTTGATTTATCCTCGTAAATAAAGTAAGTAAGAAAAATTTAGTTATAGCAAATTATAATTTAAATGAAACTGATTTCTATTTCTCTAAAGGCACTTTACAGTTAAGATTGCTATATTGCTCCAATATAACGAAGAAATTTACGGTAGGTTTACACGGATAAAGCTTAAAACGTCCTAATCCTGGACAAAACGTTAGAGCGGTAGCAAATCAAATCATCCATCTTTAGATTCTTGAAACAAGAACATAATACGCGGGACTTTTAAACAAACGAAAAAAAAATCGACAGGTATGTACTCTTTCAAATTGAAAATTTAATATCTAATGCACAAATAATTAAGTATATAAATGTACTATATGAACGATAAACTTTATTTCACCCTTTTTACATTTGACGATCGTATTAGGCTACAAATATACAGACTCGGCGCAATGACTTTCATAACAGAATATAGCTTTCATTATCGTATGGTTTATCTAAAATAGTACTGTACAATCACATATGCAATCTATAATCTGATAAATATCGTTCTCTCAAAACGATTAGGCGAGTCGTCAATACATTATGGCCTTCACCTATATATACTAAACGGAGAAGTGTGATTTCAAACCGATGCGCTAATGTGCATACCTGACAGAAGCTACCCACCTGCCTGAAAGTACAGCAACGTTTTGTTTTCTAAAACATTTCCATTATACAAATTGGATGAAGCTTAAACAATATCAACTTTGTGCGTAAAATTAGTAACAAAAATTCATTGATCATCAAAGTACACTCATAAAAAAGGAATAAAACGTTTGCAGACATACTATATACACAGCTTATGTTACATATAAATTGATGCATGTCCAGTGCAATAGCACCTGTTTCATTTGTAAAGTATAATTCTAAAGCAAATTTCAAAAAAACATTGTAAAAAATATATGAGCGTTTGTAAATATATACACCTATATGTATACTCAAATCATTGTGATCTCGAGAACGTTAAGTTACCTTTACTTTCAGAGAGGCAGTAATTGATTGAAAAGAATTATAAAACTAGTAAATAGAAATCGTTCTTCTGTAAAGAATGCATACGTTCCTGATGTCAAAGAAATCTTTGAACACTTTTAAGAAAAGAATCTACTGAAGAAACTTTTCTTTTGGTCTGCTTGGATTGAATTAAGGAAAATAGTGTCTATGTCTTTGAAAACTTGTTCACTAGACTTGGCAGCATTCACATAATTATGAATGCCACGAAGAGCATAGTAGTCAACAAGTGGCTGAGTTTGAGTATGATATGAAGCGAGACGTTTTTTAAGAGCTTCGGCATTATCGTCAGATCTTTTAATCAGCGGTTCACCAGTAATCTATAAATACATTAAATAACAAGTAATTCTCCTGCAAGAATTATATAAGATATTTTTGTTTTTATTCCTTCTACTTACATCATCTTTCATAGCAACTTTAGGTGGTGCAAATTCTTCGTGATAGGATCTACCACTAGCAGGGTGAATCAAGCGGCCGGTTATTCTTTTAACTAATAAGTTGTCATCGATGCCAAACTCAATGACAGCATCAAGTTTTGTTTTCCTCTTTTCCAGCATTTCATCCAACTGTAAAATATAATCAACACTGTAATAAAAGTTGATTTCTATAATTAAAGTAACACAAATATTAGCAGCATCAGCAGCAGTAGCAACCTTCTCAGCTTGTGGAACAGTTCGTGGGAAACCATCCAAGAGGAATCCACGTTTGCACTCGGGCTTGTCAAGATTTTTATCAATCATATTGACAACCAATTCATCGCCCACAAGCTTGCCTGCATCCATAACTTTTTTGAGTTCAGCTCCAAGAGCAGAACCTGATTGAATTTCTGCTCTCAACATATCTCCAGTGGATAGGTGGCAAACACAGTAGCGTTCTTTAAACATGGGAGCCTTAACGAAGAAAAATAAAAGAATGAGAACGAGTCAAGTGGTATTGTAAAGTCAAGTAGCAATTGTTAAATAAAAGAGTATGATTGAAAACGTTACCTGAGTGCCTTTGCCACTACCGGGTGGTCCCAACAATACGGCATTGATTCCTCGTGACGGTGTTTCAGCATTTTCCTTTGGCAAGGACTCGGTTTTGGGTGCCATTTTTCAAAACTGATCTGGAGAACCAGATAAAGAAAAGATTACGACTAGCTGGAAGTGTAAATGTGAAGAGGAAAGAGTCAGCAGCTCACTGACGACGTGATTCCTGAATATGTCGGTACAGTACCTGATAAACAGATTTGGAACTTGAACTATGAACTGTTCTTGGTGAGGTGACCTGATCTGATGATCGGCGAACGCACGCTACGACCATACACGCATGTATCAGGCGTGACAAGTGGCCGGCGGCCGGTGGCGCCGCCAAGGCGCTCGATGCTTACCTATGCACTGTATACTGTAACTATATCTACGTATATAATACTAACTCCAGTTACGTAAAGCGGCTTCAAGTCCACTTGACCGATCTAACTATAGGCTGATTTACGATTTCAGTTGCAAACTTTTACGAGCAGTTTGTTTTAAAATAGCTATAATGGTACATGGGTGGAATCAACTATAATGACCTAATTTTTTTTCTTTATAGGTAACAGGTTATCGATCGAATGCAGATTATTTATCTTGATAGGTCTGCTTTATCGATCGATTATCATTTCTAAAAAATGTGTTTATATACGCGCGGGAGATGCGATGAATTTTAAGTATTTTGTGAGTGTTAAACATTACAATTGTGCGTATTTATGAATTCTAAAGTATTTTCAATGACAATATCGTTATGATATAATGAGGAAAAAAAGAATAAACTTTGTGCTTGTGTTAATGACTCGCGAAGCAATTTAATTTAAAATTATATCTTAAATCGATTGAAAAAAAAAGTATTATAACAACATAAAAGTGCATGTATTTAACAAAAGGGATAAATTTGAGTAATAATAATTTTTTTACAATATAAACAGTGATTTCCCAATAATTAGGATTTATTAAATTACCGTTATCGTGGTCATAATATATACGAGAATACAATGCAATTTTACATTCACATTGATATATATGTGTACATGTAGTTATAAATACGTACATACATACACAATAATCACTTGTGTATACATATATGTACATATTTTTTTTCAACATCTTTCCTTCATTTTATTCATTGTTCTGCTCGGTAATAATTAATAATGAATGCCCTAAATACTATTTCTTTCACGCAATCAAATAAGTTAAAAACATAAATGCAATTAATATTTGAAACTATCTGGGAAAATTACGCGCGTGTCCCCAATGCATGTATGTATATGTACTATGATTAATAGTCGGTTACTTTTATTAAACTTATCAAAACATTTAAATATCTATACTTTCTTTATAATTGAATTTGTTCGATGATACGATTGCATTACTGCATAAAATGAGCACCGTTATTGTTTAATAGAAAAATTTCAACAGTCACATTTTTTTTATACAAAAGATAGCGTTGACGAACAATGGTGTTATTAAAAAAAAAGTTTTTAACAAAATTAATTCCTAATGTCGTGATGCATCTTAATTTTCGTATAACTATTAAATGTGACAATTCGTTAAGAGCTGATTTCACAAATGATCCTAACGGTACTTCAGCCACCAATAATTAATGCATTGTTGTACCTTTACTGAATGCTTTGCTGATTATTTAAGTAAATACTAGCATTTCAGTTCGTGTAAAATTTGTTAAAAAATATTGTGCAATGACACTGGACATGATGCTCATCACATCATATATAATATACTCACTGTAATATAAACGGGCGTCGTATTACAAAGAGTTTAAAAATGTTTTTTTTTCGTAAAATTTTACTTAAAAATTATGATGTCTATTCGTGTTATTAAAAGAAATAAATCATATTCAACAAATTAATTCTTGAATAAAAAATTCGTTAATCTAATTATCCTGGACTGCAATTTTCCGTTTAATACTCCACAACTTTATACTTATCAACAAGTATTTTAGATAGTATCGGTGGGCAATTGTCACATTAATGCTTTGCATTCAAACAAAGCTAGTTTTCTTTTTCTAACTTTTGATGAATCGTTAAAGCGAAATTTTTGCTTTGGCATTATAGTAGTTGTATTATTTTATATTTATATGTATATTACATACATACGTACATACTGCTTAGAGCTGGAGTCTAAATACACATATATACCTATATGCATATACATGCATTTACATACGCATATATATGTATACATTTATATAATCTATGTATATTTATATATAATCCATAGGTACTAAAACGATAAAAAATACTATTTTTATATTGATTTACGTATGTACACATGCATTTTTAACACATTGCATCAGGATACTTTCTCGAATTATAAATCGATGTATATGGTCGAGCCTCGATCATCATACGTCATGTATACTGAAAACACGATAAGAGCAAAAGGTTGTGACTTGTTTTGTTACTCAAGAGCACTTCAATGACAAGATAAATTGGAGTTCATTCACAAAAAGGACTGGGTAATAAATACTGCTTGTTAAATTGCTTGGAATGAAGATTCAGCTACTCTACTTTTTTTGCTTCAATTAAAATAATTACTATACATGTGTGGATAACTGCTTGGATTCTGTAAGATAATTAAAATACTGTTGTTTCTAATCGAAGTAATTATCGGCTTAAAAAAAGTAGGACTTTTCGTTCCAAGAAATTTAGAGTTCATAAAATATGTGCACGCACAAGCATGTGCATGAATAAGTATCCAGACATTCAGAACGCGGCTCTACCCATCATGACCAGAACAGTCAATGACAACAATAATTGTGGAAATGCAATACATACATTTTGCGCACAATATAAATATATCTGGAATGCAGTTACCAATGACTTTCAAACTCTTCGTGAAAGCAGCCGTATTTCTGAATAATCCATCTAGACTTTTTTATTCCATAACCGATCCTTCTTAATTATTTTATGCTCAGTGACATTCGTTAATTGAATTATATTGACTATGTACTCAACCGGTCTACCTTTCTACTTCAGTCACAATAAAGAACGTGTTTTTTCTTGTCTTTAGCTGTTTTTTGTTTTAAAGATAAAAAGTCTTGCTGTAATTGTGTTTACGGCGTACATTTACTAGATTAACGATTTAAACATTATTTAATCGTGTCTTTAGTAGCAAATAGCCTCTGCTGTCATCGAATCGAGCCAACCGAAGAATATACACGCACACAAAGAATGATCTTGCAATGCTTTTTGTTTTTCTAGAAGAAATAAAGCTCCAAGCAAAAATTAGTGTTGAGCTTAAAATTTAGCAGAGTAAACGCACCATGGAAATGCAAAGCCCTAGACGTAATTTCTTCTAAACGAAAAGAATTTAGGCGTCTTTTGTTCCACATGGTTCAAGCATACATATCGATCAATTGTGTTTAAAAAATCCTTCGGTTAACGCGGCTAAGGTTGCTTCGGCGTTACATCGGTGTCAGTCTTAAAACCATCGCCCTTTATCTCGAATTCATAACAAATAGCTTCATTTTCATTTTCATTTATCGTGTTTTATGAACAATTTCTTACGCTGGACTCACTTTCATTATTTTTATCACATTGTACACTCAAAGACTCTAAAACAAACTAAAAATAAAAATAAAATAAAAAAACGAGAAAGTTTCAATATTAAATGAGATGGAAATCATTAAAATATAAAAAATTACATCAATAACAATTCGAAGTATATATTCGATAAAAAAATATCAACGTGATGCCAAATGATGCATATGCACGTTCGTATAAAAACTGGCCTTTTCTTGCCTTGGTTACAATAAAATCATACGAAAAATTTCATCTATGTGAGTGAGTACACGTAAATAAATAGGAAACTAATCGTAAAAAAAAACCAAACTAGAAACCGACAAATTGTTTGAATTTATCGTTTAGCATTTCAGGAGTCGTATTAGTCTAGTTTTGTCCTGATGTGTGAAAATGCGCAATCACGGAAACACGAGAAGAGGGAACTGAGGTTTTCAAGACTGGAAAAAACGCAAAGAGATGTCTCGTGCCCGTGTTATCCAGCTTTATAATGCCTTTCTTCCTTCTGTTCTTTTTGTTCATCATCTTCATCTTTTTTTTCTCTCCATTGTTATGTTGGCGCTTCCATGGCTTCTTCTGAGTTTTTGTCGCGACTCGAAAATGATCAACCGATGGCGCGAACATCCGTCTCCGTGCGAATCGTTTGTACCGTTCCGCGTGACGTACATGGTCAGGCATCCGTTTCCCCTTTCAGCCTAAGACGAGCAAAGTCTTCGAAAATAATATCGTCACCGTCGGCTTCCCTGAAAGCAGTCGAGGAAAGTTCTCAAATTAACATCCTTACTACACTTCCCATTCATTTTATTATTATTATTACGCACCGTAAAAAACAATAGCTAATTTTATATAACCATCGTTTAGCTCACGACAATATAATTACTTACTCGTCCAGCTGGATGAGGTTTGTGTCTTCCGCGCCGTCTTCGGTTTTATGCGTAGGACTTGGCCGTGCTGTCGATGGCGCGGGCTCCTCCTCTTCCGGCTTCGGGTGCATCAGTATGAACGGCAGCTCCGCAACCAACTCTCTGCAACAATATTTGTCCCTTTAACATTCTGTAGGTGCGACTGTGGAAGGTAGCTCGAGACATGTAGCTTGAAACTTACCCTGCGAGAGCTCCAAGGCAAAGCTTTACCTTTACTTTGTACTGCACGATTATGCCGAGGTTTTCACGCTGTGATGGATCCGCAACTCTGTAGTTATATTTATTATTATTATTATTATTATTATTGTTATTTTTTGTACGATGAAGGTATTAAACGTGCACTATTCAGCCTCTGGATTTTTGTTTAATTGTATAAAAATCCAAGGCTTTGAACCATTAACCAAATTACACAACATGCATACATACTAAGATATTTCCAAGAAAGCGTTGCAGAAGCGAGCTTATTATCTGAGTGATTGTCATAAATTTTTTTTTAAATAAACTCCTTCGTTTTCAGAAAGACAATACACAAAGAGATAAATACTTTGTCGTGCATTGCAAATGGAAACAATTAACGCGTGCAGTTATGCTTAGAAAAGAAAGAGAGAGTATAGAGGCACTTGCTACATACATATTTCATGCTTTCCATAGCTAGTTACATAAATACGCACTACTTAGCATCTTTTAATGATATTTCACATCGGACGGGAGGTAATACAATTTCAAGTCCTTTTTATAGCTTCCGTGGTTAAAAGCCCGTAACTCGACGAATGGCATTGAAAACTGTCTTTTACGAGACATTATTCCAGCGCCATTTCTCATGGAATTAAAAAATCTATTCTTGAAACAATGTCCAATGATGAAGATCAGTGATGTCAGTACCTCCAATAATAACTAATTAATTATCATTCGACTATTGACGTTAGTGCGCAATATCACAGTACGTCAACTTTGAAAACAATACACAGCAAGCCAGTTAATTACCAAGCTATATACGCATTCGATCTAGCGAAGGAGAAGAAGATAGTATATAAAATAGAAGAGAGAAATAAAATGACGGTGCGTTAAAATAAAGAATAAAATGTGGGAGAAAATCGAGGCTGGATTGGATGTTTGATACACGTAACATAAGCCGCCGGAAAGTCCCACAAACTCTCTCTCTCTTGTGTGTGTTTTTGTATTCAATGTATATGTGTCTGTGATACGTGTGACGCGCGCGCGCGCGTGCGTACACGTGAATCTGTTTAGCAGTTTACCGATCGTATAAGATTTTATATGCGTTGCTTAATGAAATGGACATAAGCCGCTGCGCGTATATACAGTATATATGTGATGCTTGCGAGGGCTTGAATTAGTCTTTGTTTTTACAGTCGTTAATTCAGTCGCACTGTAAACATGTAAGCAAGCTCAAACTAATTTGGGAAGACTGTTTAGCTTTTACGCGACTGCCAACTTTCAGCGTACGTTCCGCCAGATTCTCTCTCTATACGTCGGATTACAACGAAATGCTTCGAGAGAGAGAGAGACTCGATTGAGTCGGTATATAATATAATGTGAAATATAGAGATGCGGAAATACAGTGTAACGGTGGTGCGCGCTATATACAAGATGTTGTTACATAGTCTTTGAGAATATCTCGACATAATACACATATCGCAATGGTACAATCGATGAGAAATACATAGTGTTGAGAGTACATGTGTGAATGATATATGTGATAACGTATACGCGGCTCAACAACGACCGGGCGAGAGAAAGAGAGAAAGACAGAGAAAAAACATGATAAGCAAAGTATATATAACACGTGGCGCGTGCTTAGTTATAATTGATTAATTTTTTCTTTCTTTTTTTTTTGGTTCGTTGTACAGTATAAAGATATCAACATCGGCCTTACAGCGTGCTGGAGGCCAAATTAGTGTCCTCGTGTTTCAGCTGGCCATCTAGGGCGAGTCCCCACTTGTCTTTGTTGTTGGCGAGAAGCGGTGTCAGGGAAAATACTTTGCTCAGCGTGAAACCCGGACCGACTGGGCAGCCCTCCCTGACAAACATCATATCACAATAGGATAAAGCACAATGTTTCTTTTATCGGTCCATATCGTTGATCGGGTCTACTCATATACATGTCTCTCTAGCGTGATAATACTCTATATATGTATATCGTTCACCTATGATCTACCTGACTAAACCTGAGCGTAAACTAGTCTGTTTATAAGTGGGCTTTGAGGGAGCTTTCCGAATTACGAGCAAGTCTTTACAATTTTTCGAAGACTGGCAGAGTATCAACAGATGTGGGTATAGCGGGAATAAATGGCATTTGTTACAGGCGATGTCGGTCGAATTATGATTTATATGTAGAAAGAGAGAGAGAGAGTGTCGAAGCTACTATAAAGGGTTAGAAGGATATAGGTGGTTGGTTATAGATAATCATCACCAAAGAGCGAGCTCCGCAAGCAATACCGTTTCTGCGGACGTGAAACGTCCGCAAAAAGAGTGAAGTAATGGTTGAATGGTCAGAGAAAGAAAGAAAGAGAGAGAGAAAGACAGGTGAAGAGTCAAGAGTGCATGACCTCGAAGGAAATATAGTTTACAAGATAATAGCTGGCATTCCATCCACCAATATAATATACTGTTAATCATTACTCAAAATATAACAAAGTAAAGAGTGAAAAAAGATAGAAAAAAAAACAACAGTTCGCCTTGGAGGCGAAAACGAGCTGAGGTCGAGAGTTGAGTCGCGGAGCTCGGCAACAGAACAATCGCGCGTCAGGTCGTTTTCAGCCTCTTCGGTGAGCCATATCACACGATGGCACTCACATGGTGCTCGAGGCGAGGTTGGTGTCCTCGTGCTTAAGTTGCCCGTCAAGAGCAAGACCCCGCTTGTCCTTGTTGTCGGCAAGCGTCGGCTTAAGGGAAAATACCTTGCTCAAGGTGAATCCTGGCGCTACCCCTATACTGCCAGTGCAATCATTTTTATTCCTTTCATTTATTCCAGAGAGTATATGTTTTATGAGGGATATAATATATGTGTATCGGTGGAGTGTGTCTGTGTTTAGCAGATAAAGGGCTGGTATAATCAATTTTACGATTGAGAAGAACATGTTATCAAGTCGTATAAGGGGTCAGTGGAAAGGCTGGGGAGGGCTGTTCACTAGGAAGGCGAAAAATACTCACTCGCTCTCGGCCTCGGCTACCGTGCACTTGTACTGGGCGGTAGAGAAGAGGCATATATCGGCAAACTGCCTGACGGAGACCTTGATCTTCTTGACCGTCCGGTTGCTGTTGTTAGCTATGTGTACGTTGACAGCGATATTCTCGCCGTGGTGATAGAGTTCCTTGTCGAGTGACGCTTCCAAGTGTAATTTGCTCGGCGACATCATGAAGTCCTTGCTGACTTCCGTCGAGGGTTGCTCGCCCTGCTTCGAGGGGGCGTACATGATCTTGCGTATGGCCAGCCTTACGCTGTTGCGTTTGTGCGGCTTGTCGTCCTGCGTCTCGCCGACGAAAGCTTTGAGCTCGTAATCGACGCCACATGGTTTACCCGTGTCACCTGGCGCCGGCTGTAGCGTCACCGAGGCTGGACAGTGCGGTGGCAGCTCGAAATAAAATGGATAAGCATTACTACCGAGTTTCTTGATCAGTCGCTCCTGCAGTCGCGTTAAATCCCTCGGCTGTGTGCCTGCTTGCACAGGGTAGATTTGCTTGGCGGCCAGATAGAGGTCCTTGCGAAAGGTCAGCCCCAGAACGTCGAGGTCTTCTCGGCCGTACTTGAACGCGGCCAGCACGTGGCCGAACACCTTCCTGTCCTTCACATAGTCCGGATCGATCAGCACCACTCCGTCTGGAATTTCGAAGGATAGCCGCGTTTTAAAATCAATCGACACGTGATAAAAAGTAACTTGTAACACTCTGCACTCACCAATTGGATCGACGTGGCTGATGTGGTCGACAAAGTCACGCTTGCCGAGATAGACGGTGATCTTTCCATTTGGACTGGACTTTTTGAAGGCCCGAGTCGCCTGTCGTTTGTTCACGCTGTCGTCCATCGCCGGCCCGGTCGAGCCAACAGCTGGCTCTCCTTCGCTATCCGACACTTCGGACTCCGAGCTCGGCCACTCTTCCTGCAAAGTCAAAAGCAAACACACTCGTTACTTTCATCTACATGCACTTGTATACTTTCTTTCTGATTACACGAGAGTATATATCTTCTCCCCCTGAGTCATTGTATATATAAGAGAGACATCAAAGCGCCCCTCGAAAAGTCCTAACTACCTTCGGCATATTCTCTTTCTTTCTCTTTTTTTTTTCAAGTCCCTGCGTATATATTTCGTATAGCGGTGTGTCTACCCTTGTGAATCCTTTGAAGATAATATAGAGACACGAGAGTATATATGCGTACGATGATGGTCGAGAGGAAGGATTGAGTGCAGAAGAGAGACTGAGGATGAGTTACCGAGTACATCCCGACACGTCGATTACGAGCTCTCTGGTGTTCGACTAATAATTCGAGCTTATATATGTATAACTACCTATACGTGACACGATGAGAGACGATCTTTATGTTATAATATACGGGTGACGGAATCGAGAAGTGATCTTCAAATAAGCACCTATATATTGCAACTATTTTATCCTATTATATATGTTGAAATGAAAATACATATACGTAATAATTGCTCGTTATGTGTTACATATTTCGAAAAATTAAAATATCAATGAACTTCGAACGTTGCGTATATATACACGCTGATATAGTACATACTTACGGATTTGATAAGAATCGTTGCATAATTCAATGAAACTCGATATCGATCGTCTAGATCACGAAAAAGTATATAAATATATAAAAAAAAGAAAACAGGCGCACGTGTTTGGTGGTGAATGACATTATCGTCGAGTCGCCATAAATCTGCAATAAATCGAGGCTTTCCGATATATAGGGAAGACGCGGAGGAAGAGGAAGTTGATTGAATAAAGCCCACGAGAGAGAGACTGTGCATATATACACGAGGTCGCGGCGAGAAGCTGCGCATGTACCTATAATGCGATGATCAACAGTCGACGAGAGGAGACTATAGAGAGCCGTGTCGTCGTCGTCGGTGAAAAGAGAGCCGTTTGTCACTCTACACACTTATTCATTTGTGAATAACTACTCATTAATACAACGTTCTCATTGTGTCTCTCTTCCTCTATACATACATTATCGAAATTTCATTCGGATATGTGTGCTTTGGGGAGAAAATAATTATCATAATATGCAAATTTATCTATGCATATTATACCCTCTATATTATAACACAGTATACACACACAGGAATACAATGTGTGCGTGGAGAGAGACTGCCTCTGCTTTCTGGGGCTACGGTGGCCCCAATAAAGCAATCAAGAGTCAAATTAAAACATCAAAGCTCAATAAAATCTCTCTCTCTCTCCTGTACGATGTTATATATATATAAAACACACGTCAAGGCCGATAAAAAAAATCCGGCTATATTTTTCCAAATCAGTGCAGCGCGAATCGAGTTTTCCAATAACGGCGTCAATCGAACGCGATGTATAAGTTCTGACCGAAAAAAGATATATAGATGCGTTCACGCGACGGCCGAGATCCTGAGCGATTACGAATCATTATCGGCTGACTATATATATGCGCCAGTAAGAGAAAGAGAGAGACTGTCGTCTCAAGGTCGAGGTCAGTTGGCAGTTTAATGTAATGCAAGGCGAAATAGGATCGATTGTTCGGGGGAGTGTAACGATGTGCTGTTTAGAATAGGTGAGTTTTGTACTTTGGCTCTGATGGTCTATATATAGGATTTTTGCGTCGGTTTCTTTTTTGGAGTCGGTGAATTCCGAGAAACGTCGACCTTTTTTCTTGATGGATCACGTGGAAATTCATTAGCTAATTGGTTTGTTTTAATTAGGCGAAAGCTGTTTCATAGACAATTATATACTGGAATGCTCTCGATGACATTCATTTTTAAATTTTGGTATTTTTTTCTTCCTAATTCAGGGTAAGTATGTATGTGTGTATACAGATGCGGAGTATTATTCGATTTGCAGCCGGAAACCGCGCCGCTATCTTGATTTTGTGCGAAACAATAATCGAATCATATCGCAGAAACTAATTATACGACTGACATAACGTAGATTGTTGATAGTGTGTCGTGTGTATAATGGAAGATCGTATTTCACGTAAGATTAAAGTCGTTTCACCAGTTGGTGACTGAAAAATTCCATTTTGGGGAAAGTTGCAACTTTACGTAAATATTTTTTGAGATTATAACTCGAATATCCGAACTATAGCAAAATATACCGTACAAGTAGGTACTTGTACACTTATAGATTATTTTTAAAATTGAAAACAAAAACAACACCTTACACCTATAAAAAAAAACCAATTTCCCGAAAACCAAGTTATCTGGAACAATCATAACGACAAGAACCTCGTACACATCAGCCACAATATATCTCATATCTCAAATTCAATCTTCCATTATCTTGTTGACTTGTTTTGCTCGTATTTTGCCGAATCGCGCGAGAGCGATTTTCCGTCATCTCACATACATTTCCTTTTTTTCTCCGAAACCGTCTGCATTCTTCGAACACTTCCATATATATAAGTAATACAGACACACACACACACACCTCAATGACGCGTGTCTCTCTATCGGTTTTTAATTCCTCGTGAATCACGTGCTTGAAAGATACTCGTCTTATAATATTCCCGGAAAGTTATACATATAGTTATCGAAAAGAGAAGATGATGACGAGCTATTCGTGTGCCGGGCGGCGTCGCTTTTCCCACGACTCTCCGTGTGTTTTCGCGCAGGTTGGCATCGCTGCATCATATCGAGGCTCGTGCATATAGGTATATATATATATATACCTAATATACTCTGTAGAGGAAAATCATTTAAGAGAGAAAGAGAGCATACTATTTTTCGACTATGATAGAAAAGTCGACGAAGAAGAAGAAGAAGTAACGCCTCGTCCAGCACACCTATAACAAACGTGGAGATCTGGATGGATGTGCTCGATCAATGCCCCCCCGAAGAGAGCCGCGACGTGCTGGAGAGCGAGAAAGAGAGAAAGCACGTATATATACATAGGTATATATAATATATATATATATACAGGGTCGAAAGAAGAAGTAGCATAGCTCGAGAAAGAGAGAAGAGGGCAGGGCCCGTAAAAGTCTCTCTCCCTCTGTGTGTGTTAGCGATGGTCATGTGCTACAGGAAGGAAGGAAGGAAGGAAGGAAGGAAGCTTGTATGGGGGGAGGGGGGTATTGCTCATTCCAGGTAGGTACACGGCTCCGTGTGATCTTTCTCTCTCTGTCTAACCTGTGGAGGCGAAGCGCGTCCGTTTGCTGCTGCTGACGCTGCGCTGAGGCGAGGCTCCTGTCAGAGGGAGGCGCTATGAGCTACAGTAGGCCCGCGGGAAATTCTCTACTCGTCATCTCGAGGCCACTGCTGCTAAACTCACTTCTTCTTTTTTCTTCTTCTTTCTTCAAGAGAAAGAGAGTCGAATACTACTACTACCACTGAGTAGAAACGCGGCAAGGCCCAGCGATGTATCCGCCACCGTCGCCGATGCACATATATATATGTGTGTACGTGTGTCCGTAGAGCTGCTCTCTCTTGTATCCCCGAAACTCACTCACTCACTGTGTTGTATGTTACGATGCTCACACGCACGGAAGGAAGGAAGAATTATTGTACACCGTCGAGTATACAATGTATATATATAACACACGAGGACGACGGCTCTCCGAGAGCTAACACACTGCTCCCGACGACAGTCCCGAGCACAACAGCTTGCTGCAAGCAAGAGCCTCCTGCAACGGGGGACGAGACACACACAGTCACACACAACACGGCCGGACGACGACACGGGGGGGAAAACGCGAAAGGAAGGAAAGCGGACGAGCCGCCGAAAGCGCCCCCTCGCTCGAATTCTCCCTATTACACCTCTCGATTCTCTCGCTACCTACTACCACCTTTTTGCGGCTATTTATTGGCTATTTAGTCTCTCACGTTCGTCCTTACGTTAATTATTAATATCCTTCGATGTTTTCTTTCGTTACTCCAAAGACGAGCTTGTATTTACGCTTTTAACGCGACACCCTTATGCACCGCGATCGTGAGATATATAGGTATAGTAGATACACTTGTTAACTCGACATGGTCACCCCTTGTTTTCCGGCAGTCGGTAACAAACTCCCTCGCAGTCTCCCTCTCTGTAGTCCGTCTGGAAGTAGCACCAGGTGATCCACGTGCGCGCACACAGCAAAACAAACATACCTGTATATATATTATCCGTGTGTACGAAAAAGAAAGCAGCGGGGTCGATAAGTGTATAGCGCCGCAGACCTCCTTCCGATTGTACACTCACACCCAAGCTTTTTATCGCGAACAGCAACAGGATAGTATACCCCCCTCCCTCCTTCTCCGCAATTATCGGCCGTAGCGAATATATCAGCGTTTGCTTAGTTGTATATTGCTGAATTTTGTCCGCCGGTTCCAGAGTGTATAATCCTATATAATCTAAAGCTGGACAGACGCAACCGATCGCGCGCGCGCCGCGCGTTATGACTCGAAATCAGAAGCTCGCCGGCCATCTGTTCCAGTATTTATAGTGCTTGATTCCATCTCCAGTATTACTAGTAGTCGGACCGGTCGCGCTAGTTACTGCTTTGTGTTTTCTGCACTGGACGTTGAGCTTATCGGATCAGCTGCACTATATATTGCTCTACTGCTCCGTTTTTAATTGCGGAATGACGTCGGATCAAGTGCAGTGAACTGCTGCAGTGCTGACTCGATAGGCCTAGTATACTGTTACGGAGCTTTCTGGAGAGAGTGATTTGAAGCTTTTGAGACTCGGAGCAAACAGTCATGTGGCTGTCCACTGCTGAGGCTTCCTCCTTGGGAGCTGAGGAGGTAGCTGGTCGACTCCAGGTCGATACCAGGACTGGATTATGGTGGGAAGAGGCTGATCACAGGAAACAGCTTTTTGGGCATAATGAACTTAATCTCAAGGAGGAGGAACCAACGTGGAAAAAATATGCTGAGCAGGTGAGTCATTGATGCGACTTATTTTTGTTGCATATTTTACTCTTTTTCATACATATGTCGTATGTTGCAGTTTAAGAATCCACTGATTCTGCTCTTGCTGGGATCAGCTGTTGTCAGTGTGTGCATGAAGCAATTTGACGACGCAATCAGTATCACAGTTGTGCGTAAATCATCTTATTTCTTTATGCCTTTGTGTAGACATTTGTTTCAATAGCAATTCTCTTTTCAGGCTATAATAATAGTGGTTACAGTGGCATTTGTACAGGAATACCGTTCTGAGAAGAGTCTTGAGGAACTGAGTAAACTCGTACCACCAGCCTGCCACTGGTAATGGAAATACTTTACATAAATTTAATAGCCAATAAATATTTATTTTTTCACTGAATGTTATTGCTATGGGCTTTTTTTAGCTTGAGACAAGGCCGACTGGAAACTTTTCTTGCCAGAGACCTTGTACCTGGAGATGTTGTTTATCTGAACATTGGAGATAGAGTTCCTGCGGATATTCGATTATTTGAGGCCATTGATTTGGCTATTGATGAAAGTAGCTTTACAGGGGAGACTGAGCCAGCAAATAAATCCACAGCTCCACTGTTGAAAAGTAATGGACACAATGCTAAGAAAAATATTGCCTTTATGGGCACTTTGGTTCGCTGCGGAAATGGCAAAGTAATTCAAGTTTTACTCTGAAATCTTTTCTGCATAAATTTGTTATATTAAAGTTTGTTTTTTACCCAGGGGATTGTTATCAACACTGGTGCCAAGAGTGAATTTGGAGAAGTTTTTGCCATGATGCAAGCCGAGGAAGCACCAAAGACCCCATTGCAAAGAAGTATGGATATTTTGGGTACACAGCTTTCGTTTTATTCTTTCTGCATCATTGGGATCATCATGTTACTTGGCTGGATTCAGGGCAAAGCTATCCTTGAAATGTTTACCATTAGTGTCAGTCTTGCAGTTGCAGCTATTCCAGAAGGCTTGCCCATTGTTGTCACAGTTACTCTTGCACTAGGTGTCATGAGAATGGCTAAGAGAAAAGCAATCGTTAAAAAATTGCCAACGGTGGAAACTTTAGGTGATTGCTTAATTTCCAGTACCTCAATAAATAATTATGCATATTCTGTTTCTAAAGTTTAACATTTAAATTGCACTAGGTTGTGTAAATGTGATTTGTTCCGATAAAACTGGTACTATTACTAAAAACGAAATGACTGTTACAATTATTGTTACTTCTGAAAGCTATGTCGCGGATGTTACTGGTGCTGGCTACAATGCTATAGGAGAAATAAAATTACGCAAATGTGATAATGTTGAACTTGCTCGGGCAGCTATTAGCAACATGCTAGAAGTAAATAACACTCTAAACATACAAGTAATAGTAAATTAAGGAAAAACTGTTCTAAAATTAATTTTCATAATTATTTTAGGTCGGATGTGTTTGCAACAATGCCATCATTCAGAATGATACTTTATTGGGTCAGCCAACTGAAGGTGCTTTATTAGCAGCTGGTATGAAAAATGGAATGTATGGTGTAGCAGACAAATATCTTCGCCTTCAAGAATATCCATTCTCTTCAGAACAGAAAATGATGGCTGTCAAATGTACAGCTAAGTATGGAGAGGTAAACTTATTGCTTATGCTTATTCTCAACCGCATGTAATTATAAGTGAATGCAAAAATGAATGTATGAATTCGTTTATTAATTAGCAGAATAGACAGGAGGTGTTCTTTGTTAAAGGAGCTTTAGAAAAAATTTTACCACAATGTACAAAATATTCTGTAAATGGACAATTATATTCTCTTACTCAAAAGAAAGAGCAGGAATTTTTTGCTGAAGCCTATGAAATAGGACAACGCGGATTAAGAGGTATTTATAACAAATTTTTATTACTCCAAGTATTGAACCGAATGTCATATATTCTAACGAATTTTATTTTCAGTTATTGGTTTAGCACGAGGTTTGTCTTTGCAAGATCTTGTTTATGTAGGCCTAGTTGGTATCTGTGATCCACCCAGACCACATGTACGGGATGCCATTACCACACTGATGTCAAGTGGTGTAAGAATTAAGATGGTTACTGGAGATGCTAAAGAAACTGCTGCTGCAATTGGTAAGACTCCTTTATCGTGAAAAGTTTTACAAATTTTCATATAGCTACATTGCTTTGATGCACAATGTTTCTTTTAGCCAATATAATTGGATTAGATGTGATGCATACTAAACTTATCTCTGGAGATGAAATCGATGCTTTGACAGAGCAAGAGTTGGAAGACAGAATAAATAATGTCAGCGTATTTTAACGCGTAACTCCTAAGCACAAATTATGTATCGTAAAGGCGTTGCAGAAAAAGGGAAATATTGTTGGAATGACGGGGGATGGCGTTAATGATGGCGTAGCACTTAAGAAAGCAGACATTGGAATAGCAATGGGCATGAATGGCACTGATGTTTGTAAAGAAGCAGCTGATATGATCTTAGTGGATGATGACTTTCAGACTATTATATCCGCCATAGAAGAAGGCAAAGGCATCTTCTACAACATCCGTAACTTTGTACGGTTTCAATTGAGCACAAGTATCGCCGCGCTGTCTCTGATAGCACTTGCTACCCTAATGGGAATACCCAACCCACTTAATGCCATGCAAATTCTCTGGATCAATATAATTATGGATGGACCACCAGCTCAGAGGTATGTTGTTACGTAGATACGGATGCAAAATACGTTACGTTAACAAAAAGTTAATTAGCTATTGTATTTTTTTTTTTTTTTGTTTTTTTTTTGTTTTTGCAGTTTGGGAGTTGAACCCGTTGATAAGGACGTCCTGAAGCAGAAACCGCGCAATACAAAGGAACCAATGATTACGAAGCATCTCATTGTTAACGTTTTGCTGTCAGCAGCTATTATTATTTTAGGAACACTATGGGTCTATAATCGAGAGATGACCTCAGGTGGTATCACTGCTAGAGATACTACCATGACGTTTACATGTTTTGTATTTTTCGATATGTTTAATGCATTGAGTTGTCGATCTCAAGTCAGTAAAAACTTGTCTTTTAGTAATTATAAAAAATTATATTTGTGTATTAAGTTTTGAAATTGTGTTTTTCAGACCAAGTCAATTTTTACAATCGGTTTATTGAGCAATAAGATGTTTTTAGTGGCTGTAACTTTGTCTGTTGTGGGTCAAATGCTGGTCATTTATTTCCCTCCATTGCAGAGAATTTTTCAAACCGAAGCATTATTTATGAAAGGTAAAAATATCAGTCTCACTTTGATGATAGTATTAGATGATAATAATGGACGGATAAAGATGTCTTTGATGTTTTTCAGATCTCGTATTTTTGGTCGCGTTAACCTCAAGTGTCTTTATTATTAGCGAATTCAAGAAGCTTTTGGAGCGCCAATTGTTAAAACGACGAAGTGCCAGCCAGCGTTACATAAAATCCGAAATGAACTATGTATGACAGTCGGATGAAGGTGATGAAGCCACAAACGAAACAATCAAAACACGTGAGGAATAGCAGCAGCAGCAGCTGGCACGTTTCTAATAGATCAAAAACGTCGACTGGTTTTTCTGCATTTTTCCACTGAACTTTTTATTCCTTTACATTCCTGCAATCGTGTGTAAACATCTCTTTGGATATCGATTTTTCTACAATGTCTATGCAATGTAGAGTTTTACATGAGTGCCATCGCGTCTCCCTTACTTATGATGCTGGTTTTACACACTTTGACATTAAAAAAAAGAAGAAGAAAGTTAATGTCGTGATTTATACTGACACTCATTATCACTGCTCATCTTTTTATACCATTCTATAATCTCACCTAGATCAATTATTGAATGAAGAAGCAATATACCGTTAATATTAATGTAGTCAATGGTGCTTTTATACCGTCGTTATAGTCCGCTATATAACGTGGTTCTAGGATATTAACAGTAGGAGACTTTAAAATTTACACCTAATATTGCTTCAAGTTTTTATTTCAAAAATATAACAAATTTTCGTATAATGTTCGCGCACTAAGGTATTTACAATTATAAATATATATATTATTATTCACAAATGTTTCATATTTTTGAATGAAAACTTGATAACACATTTAAGATAATATGTATATTAAAAAACAAACAAACACATACATACAAACAAAAAAAGTCACTACTAGTCGTAACGTCAAGTATTTCTATTTATCAATCCGATAACTCTCTAAGTGTGATTAAGCGAAAGTAGGACATACTTATAAACTATCGGCTGAGCTCGTGAACATTAACGCGTTCTTTCGAAAAAAAAAACGTCGAACGAGATAATGAGTCTACGCAAACTTGTCAGTCATTGCAGGTCTAATGTATGCCCTCGAGTGCGCTGTAGGTCTTGTACTGATATAGCTGCGGTCCTCCGTAGCCATAGAGAAGGCGACCTTTACCATTCTCGTCGTAATATGGATAACGATACTGTGGTCTGTAAGAAAAGCGCACAAAATGATGAGTCGAAGTGTAATAGCGACGAGATACATCCGTGATGCGAGAAAATACGTCACTCACCTTTCGAAATACTGGAAATTCGGCGCCCGTGGTTGCGCAAACGTAGACTCGCTCGGCAGCACGTCCTGCGCAAGTATTACGAAAACGATGGCGGCTAGACACTAGAAAATGTCAAAAAATTCTTATATCGTTATATTAAAGAAAGCAACAAGATCAATTTAATAAATGTATACACTCTGAACTAATGTCTCTTTGTCAAATCATCACAACCAAAGAAGCTTAAATATTGTTAAGATTATTCACAGCCTGTTTTGTGCGAAATCAACATACCAGTGCCAACTTTGCCATGACTGTGTCTAAACTTCAATCGCTGCAGGTGCGAGAGAAAGAGAAAAATATAGAGAGATCTGTACGCGGATTGACTCTGAACTGTCGTATCGTCTCTTCGAGAGGAGGACGAGGCTTCTCGAAAAGGAGGAGGTGTCGACTGGGTGGGAAAATAACGGATGCGCGAGTCCGAGACAGAGAAAGTTGGCCACCGTCGAGTGGAAGTACCTCTACTCCGACTGCCGTGATTCGCTGCACGTATGTACGGTTCACTTTCTCCTAGGCTGTATAGATGTGTATTATTACTCGTTCTGGTATCGAGTCAAGGTGCTGCTGTACGCAATTTTTGCCTGATGTAATCGTAACAACATTAGTTTTTCATAATAACGATGCGGATCATGTTTAATTTGATTTTTTAGCTTTATTGTAATATATTATAATTTCTATACATATTTTACATCTATAGTACAAAACGCATAGGATCAGTCAAATGGTTAACTCTCGTAGCCTAAGCCTAAGCGTGCGATCGCTGTTTCACCGAGTCTCCCGTTCTGCTGTTCATAAAGAGCCCTCTTTTGCTTTCCAGCATCCGGATCGAAGTTCCACGTGGATTTCTGCAAAAACAACATTTGCGTTATATAAAAAAAGCAGCGAATTCGTAGAAGTCTCGTAATTGTATTTGCTGTGGACAAACACGAGCGCAATAATTTGATCTCACGGGGTGGCATGTATACTTAAGTAGCACAATTATTATTGACTTTGATATAATTGCTTCGTCGTTGTCCAAATGACGCTTTGTAAACAGGATTAGTCCGATGACGACATTTTAAACTGTATGTAAGCGTTATAATTACGTACAGATAAGAGATTTTATTCTGATTACGATAACGTTGAATTTGTCATAGTTTTTGGCTACTTTCCTTTTTATAACGAGGAAAAAGTGAGAAGAAAAATTTCCACAATAGCGAGCGCAAAAATTCTAATCACCTCGTGTATGGTCGGAATCCCCGCGATGTTCCACTGCACGAGGTCGTGCACGAGATTCCAAAGTGGCCCGGCTGAGGCACCGCTCCAAACCAGTAGATAGGACACCTGTAGAATGTCAAGAATATGTTATCAAGTCATTATGATCGTCATCGACGTTGCGCGTGTCCTTACCAGGAGGAAGTTCAACGCGACGCTCATGATGTCTTGTATATGATGTTGATCCTGATAAGTATGTACGTGCGCGCACTGACTGTCTCTGAGGAATAATAACAAGCTATACTGCTTTCGAGTCAAAAAACGCGAGGCTGAAAGTGAAAGCTATCTTCCACCTTAGCGCCTGGACTTTGCTGACCGCGCGTTGCCCTCTACGTCTCTTATTGGCATAGTGATGATGATGATGTGTAAATCTGTACTCCGAGGTGTAATTAAGTTTTTTTCTCTCCGATGGGTGACCTGATTATGCGATACCTAGTAGTTTGAATAATATTTAGCATTTGCATATAGGGTAACCGAGATAAAAGTCCTCTGTTTCGCTATTTTTATGTTAATAATTTTCATAGTTTCTTTTTTTTCCTTTTTATTATAAAATACAGTAAATAGTGAACGCAAAATATTAAAGAGCTTCCGTTTGCATGTAAACCTTGGCAATATATTTGAAACAAGATAAGAAACAGGCTGTGATTTTTCCGGGAAGTTACATTACTTATATCATATCCTACTAGGAATTAACAATTTCAAGTCATTCGGTTTTCTATATACTTATAAGAGAACCTATTATGAGATAAGTACACCGCATTTCCCGGTATAACAATCAGTGACATGTTGATACTTATTGCTCATTCAAATTATTTAATTAGCTTGTTGCGGTCTATTTTTCGGTCTATTTACAGATAAATAACTATATACAGAAACATCAAAATTTCGCCGCTTCTTTTATCGATTTCGATCTCTGTATAAAATCGAAAGGTGTTGTCTTTGTGTAAAATATCTTATGCAAAAGCGATCTACTGATAATATGGTCAAATCAATTTAATTAATTATGAATAAGTCATTACAATAAATAGGTACGTTTACAGTGCCCAAATCTTAACATAGTCCACATCCAGAGAAGTAGCGCCGCTTTGCCAAGTTCTGTACCAGGTATCAGTCGTGTTGTAAAAGTGGTACAAAGCCTATAAAAATCCACAATTAATATAACAGTCCACATTATTAATTGAAAAAATTAGTACGCTCACCTTCGCTTCAACGTTTCGCCAAGGTTTAGTGTAACCACGACTCTCAGAATAGTCAGGAAACTCCGACAATCCACCGGCAGCAAGACCCAGAGTCAAATAGAACTATATTAAAAAAATACCAACTATCATTAAACATTTCAAAACAGTGTATATACAGGAAGATTAAACGAATATTTTTTTCACCGGTGTATCCCTAGGCAAATTAACGCTCGTATTTTCGTAAGTTTGACCGTCAACTTTCAAAACGATTCTATCCGGACTCCAAATCAACTCGTACACATGGTAGTTATCGGACCACAAATCCCTGTTATACTTCGTCGATCTGTTCTCGTTGATATGGTCCTTGGGATTTTGCGGATCCATTTGCGTGATACCACCCCATAGAATATGTCCACTAATGTCAGTTCCATCGCTAAGTCTCAGTACAGGATTACCAGAGGATGACGCGATTCGAATCTGGAGTGTTTCCAGAGGTGATCCTTTGTAATTTCTCACAGGTTCGAGGAGTAATAAAGGATAGATCCAGTCACCACGTGGTAACTTCGCTCTGATTTCGATTCGACCGTACTCGAGGTTGATGGATTTTTTGGTGTTGATCCTACTGGAGGACACAGGGGGCAGGATGTTCCAGCCTCGAGCTTCGCGGTAACAATCGGCTGTCGTCGAACGTCCTGTACACCTGGAATTTTAATCATCGTTATGTTTGTAATTTTTCATAGTAAATTCTTGAGATTTAAAACGTTGTATACATACTTGACCAACGTAAGGTTGCCTTCGCGAACGAAGACGTCATCATATTCGTTCTTCAACAATCTAGGGTTGATCTTCAGTCCATTTTCGACTTTAATGTTCTCGTGAGAATCTCGATAAACGACGAATTCGTAGTCCTTTAGAACAAACATAATCATGAAAAAGAATATAAATAATGAAAAATTTGTTGTATATGATACAATTAAAGTCTCTTACAGGTGATCCAGAGAACTGCTCAACCACAGTCCACTGCATCCTCCTCAACTGGGCCAGATCTCTAAAATCCTCTTTGAAAAGAAGCTGTCCCGCACACGGATGTCTACTAGTGGAACCTGCTGGATCGAACAGCTTCGTCGTCGAGTGCACACATGGCTGGAGACCATTATTCCCGTTATTCCCACTTTCACCACTCTCTTCAGGTTCTATCCTCTGACCCTTGTAATCGTAAAAGTCTGAAAAATTCACAAACTGTACCTATACCAATCTATCATTAAGAAAAAAAAACAATTTAATATAATATATACATGTGACTTTGTGCTCCTGATTAATGAGATTGTATCCAAGACCGTTGTAAACAACGTGCACCCAGTAGTAAATAACATCGTTCTTCTTCAACATCGTGCTTCTGTCCTCGTAAGTCCAGCGGCCATTCTTATGTTGCACTACATCTCGGGCTATGGTACCAGTCTCCAGTCCATTGAATTCGTCATTGAACTTTACATGGAAGGCTACCAGGGTAATCCCCGATTCGTCTAAAAAATTTTTTTTAGCAAATATCCAGTAACATTGAAATTTCTGGTTAGAAGATATATATATATATATAACTTACCTGGTATGGAAATACGGATGCCTTGAGGCTTGAGCGGTTCGACCAGTGCCTCCGGAGGTACGTACTGAGCAGTTAAAAGATTCGCCGATATCAGAATCAGCAGGAAAAATCGAAGAAGCGATAGAGTAAACATATTAGCTATATCCTATACAGGCACTATGTACAATTACACTTTGATTATGTATACACGTAAAGGTTGTGTGTATCTGCTGTGGTAACGGCGCCACAGAGACTGATTTCACGCGAGCATCTTTCGTATAATTTATGTATAGGCTCGGAGAGGTCTCGCTATATATACGTATGATTTTTCTTATCGACGAGTTTCAAGAAGATTGTAGGAGAGGGAGATGAGCGAAGAAGAAGAAGAAGAAGCGCACATATATAATAAGTAGTCGCAGGAAAATGTTGTACAGTCTTCTGTCGACCCTGATTTCAAGCTTCCGTGGAGCTTATTTTTAACAATATGGTCGAAGGATACAGGTGTATATCAAATATCAGGATGAAATTGTACGTACTTTCAAGTTCGGTGTCTTCTTTGACGGTTGTTGTGTTCTTTGCGCGTCATCGAGAAACGACTTTTTCCTGATGTGTTTCTTTCTTAATGAGTCATTTCTTTTCATAGTGCTATAATAGATTGTATTTTTGATAAATAAGCTGTAGAGTGAACAAAGTTTAAAAAATTATTAATTTATTGTAGCTTGAAAAATGCAGTTGATGTACAGATGAGGAAATAACTAAAAATGTATGATCATCGGAGACGTACTTAATTTATTCCTCGAAACATCGATATCTGATCTAACTAATATTAAATCTCATTGGCAACTCTCTAGGTTCGTAAAGCGGCTTTCTAAATTTCGTTTTCAAGCACAAAATTGCGTGAACAAGAGATTAAACGTTATATAGTGTGTAAAACATTCAAAATGTATTCACTATTTAGTTTTGATCAATTTACTGCAAGTGTTTATCAACTTAAAATTCTGTTGCTTTTGCAATTGCTTCAAGCACCTGTTCTGATTATGACGGCACTGCAACAATCTTAAAAAAAAAACAAACGTTCGTCCGAATTTCCGATACCGATATTTGTGGAGAGTGCATGAAGGTGATACAATGTGAAAAATATAAAACATACATTCGTAATTTAAAATTTTACTTAAAGGAGCGGTAAATATTAGTCAAACGCTTTAATGCGTGATTAACATATAAACTTCTGTTATAAAAGTACTCTACTGTTTTCTGTATTTGGATCAGCAGCATAGAGTAAGAGATCTTTAAATGTCTCAAAGTCTAGATCTTGAATAATGTGTACATTTGGTTCATTTGATATTAGATTATCAATTACAACTTGCCCTCTTGTTTTCAGCCCATTAAGTTCTATATCAGCATGGTATAACACTACATGCTTAGCAATGTCTGGTCTGAGTAAAACACCTGCTAAAAATGCATCACAAGGTCTATAATTCGACGTTCGCGTTTTATTAGTTTTGTATTTACCACCATCAATTGCATTAATAAGCTCTACTACAGGAGTACCTATTTTACCAAATACATTATCTCTCCATTCCTAGATAAATGAAATATTATTAACTCATTAAAATTCTGAAAGTCACTGCTTCTAAAATCTATATAACTTACATGAGTAATATTTGATTTCATACATGTTCCTAATGGCAATAACCATATCTTCTTTGCTGCAAAACTCATAACTATATGGACACTTTCTGGATCAGCATAAAAGTTAAAATCTACTTGTGATGTTATGTTGCCTGCAATAGCTATAACAATTAAGCATAATTATTATAACAATTAGACTAATAGAAAAAGATTAATTGAATGGAAATCATATTTACCAGATAGACTCCCACCCATGACTAAATATTTTTTTACATTTTTTACAAAATCTGGATACATTTTGATAGCAAGAGCAATATTTGTTAAAGGTCCAATACCAAGCACTGTTACCTCTCCTGCGGGATACCAACAAAATTTAAAATAATATTGAAAAAAAAATATCAAAAAATGGGATGAAAAATAGGTTTAGGGATAATATACCAGGATACTGAGATGTTATCCTATGCAATGCGCATACGGCATGCTCTTCTTTGAGTTTACTGATATCAGGCTTATCAGTATAAACATCACCAAATCCATCGGAGCCATGATTAAATCCACGACGTACAACTAGCCGTGCATTTTCCGTCGATAATAGTGCAGAATCTGCTCCTTTGTGCACTGGAATCTTTAAATTTCAAAAATTAAATTATCTTTCATAAGATAGGGAGAAAGTATTATATAAATTATTATTTTTAACTTACATCCACGGCATCACAAACATGTAGAGTTCTGAAGACATTGTTTACTACATTGTCAACATATGTGTTACCGGTAACACAAGTAATTGCCAGTATTTCGATTCTCTTTTGTTTATGAGCTGCTATCAACAGTGTCAAAGCTAAGGCATCATCAGTTCCAGCATCACAGTCAACAATAACTTTTTGACAATCCATTTCTATTAATTATACACTTGTTTCGATTTCACTATATAAACTGATATGTGAATAATATTAAATAAAAAACATTAACTAAACCAGTATCTTTTATATTTTTTCCGAGAAAAAAATTCATTATGATGAGAATTATGTAAAAACCGAAAACTGTCAATAAAATTCGCAAATATGCGATGGAAATAAAAATTTACAATATATACAATCTAGCTGATGGTACTCTCTCATGCACTGTCTTACGAACTAAGCATTATGTTAGAATTATTATCAGGCACTCGTCGTTAATAAATCTCAACGTTATCTTGTGCGATCAGCCAGCGCAGTTGTAAGCGCGCGAATCCTCGGCTGCATATAAAATAAACAAATTCATGTCTTCTATATTATATTTTATTAAAATACAAGAGTTATATATCAGCTAGTATATATAATAATGAAAATTATTTTAGTATAAGAAGCAGATATAAAATGTTGTAATTTAAATTATAATTAAAATTTGCCGAATATACCATGGCATTATATAGCGCGTTTTAAAAGAAATCTTCAAAAGCAAAGTTTTGCCGCCAAAGCAAAAGTTTGCTGCTTTTTTTGCTGCTGCTCCAAAAATGCGTCCTAATCATGCCCCATTATTTACCATGGTTTTTCTAATCAATTTTAGTATGGGGATTCATATTATGATATAAAAACTATTAGCAGTTTTTTAAATGCATTTTCAAGAACTGCGCGTTTTGCTTTACAATAATCATCAATATTTTTAATATTTTTAATTTTATAGGTGTCAATAAGCTATATAAATAGCCTACCATATACTGATGATGTACCGCGATGTGCCACAACTCTCAAACTTACAACTGCTTATAATACCTATACAAGTAACAAATACTTAAACTTACGTACGCGAATACAACGCGCGGTGCGTGACGATTCCATACGGCGGCGGCTCCACGTCAACTAATATCAAAAACCTAACCTTAATTACACAGTTAGTGTATGTGTGTGTGCTGTATGAGCTCCGTTTCGCGACAGAAAGCAAGAGAAGCTGGTGTAACTTAATTAATGTCGTGATACAAATGTACTTATTTATTTAAATAGTTTTTAATGAAAAATTTGTAATAATTTACACACGCTAGTGCTGAAGCGTACTTATTCCGAATATTTATATTTTAGAGACAAGTGCATTTTATGCTCTTCCTTAAGAATCTCCTCAAGATTCCTTTGGTATTTGTTTATTTTACAAACAAATTAAAATGCAGTGGACTTTATGGATTTTTGTGATATGTTGTTGTGGACTTAACAACGTGCTATCTCAGGAACGAGTTGCACCTGGCGTACCTCCACAGCATTATCAACAGGTTGGTTAGACACTCAAAACTATCATAAACATATGTTTGATAAAAAGTACTTTTTCAATTAGAAATAATTGCAACCATTTACATAAATGATAGTGGATATCTAAATAGTTTGGAGTACTTTAAAGACTTTGTCGTAATTGCAAGATTAGACAATTATTTCTGTCAAGTTTGCTTAAACAATGTTAAATATTCTATTTATTAGTTTATATCTTGAATGAGTTATAAACAAGTTTCTAAATTAGTTAGTTTTTAAATATACAAATTTTATGTTATAAACTTTTTTAGCCTCACCATGGTCAAAATATGCACCAAATGCCTCAGCATCAAATGCCTCAACAGCAAATACCACAACATCAAATTCCTCAACATCAAGTTCCGCAACACCAAGTTCCCCAACATCAAGTACCCCAACAGCAGGTATTTTCTCTGTTAACACATTTAAAATTTAAAACAATATGGATTTATTGAATATACTCAATTCACACATTTTCCATTTATTTCAGTATCAGCAACAGCAACCTCACATGCAGCAACAAGTACCTCAAATGCAACAGCAACAGCAACATGTGCCAGTTCAACAGATCCCTGACGGACATGGACATGGACATGAACATCATCATGGTCAACAGCAAATACTCAATGCCGCAAACATTGCACAAGAAAAAGCGTATGCATATAACTAGCATAAATCTAACTTTTCTTCAAATCTATGACATTAATTACTTCTCTTCTCAACAGGCACATTGCAGAACATTTAGATGTTCCAATGGACACTAGTAAAATGACTGAGCAAGAATTACAATTTCATTATTTTAAGATGCATGACGCTGACAACAATAACAAACTTGATGGCTGTGAACTGATTAAGTCTCTCATTCATTGGCATGGTAAATGTATTTTCCTAAATTAAAATTCTCATATACCATATATGTGGCAATGCAATACTAATTAATGTATTTTAATATTTTACAGAGGAAGGAAACAAAGATCCTAACCACGGTGCCAGTGCGGGTGAGAAAATATTCCAAGATGATGAGTTAGTCACATTGATTGATCCTATTCTTGATATGGATGACACGAATAAGGATGGCTACATAGATTATCCTGAATTTATTCAGGCACAACAGAAAGCTGCATCTCCAACCACTCGTCAATAAAAGTTTTATAAATAACATTAATTAACAATTGCAATTTTTTAATTGTGATTATCAAATTTGTTACATTTTGATATATACAAAAATATATTAAATAAATTTACATTAAATTTGTTAAAAACGTGCTATAGTGAATTTTTTAATGCAGTTTATTTGAATTGCTCAATATGGATCAAGTAAATTATTTTTATGTAATATAAATTTTAAAAAATATATAGTTTATTACATAAAAAACAATTTTTAATGTTTGCTAAAATGCTATTTTAGTCATTAATTCATGATTACATGATGTTTTCACCTGTACATTACTGTAAATTTAATTTTTAAGTTAATCTGCACGCATTTGTAGTTGCTAAAAATTGCACGTAATTTTTTTATTATATTAAATTTTGAGGATTAATCATTTGTTGTAAAATAAAAACTTCATATCGTTCCGAAATGAGCAGCCTTGTTGTCATGTTAGAGCAAGTATACCTAAGCATGCACATGGCATGCACTAAAACGTTTATATTAGTACCTATTATATCTCACTTGGGATCGGAAGCATAATATACTTATATATATTACGAACATATGTTGCGTTGCGCATGTACTGTACCTAACCTAAACATAAATTTATAAACATAGGTACCGGTAAAGTTGTTTCCGCGGCTCTTCGGCCGCATTTAAATGACAAGTGAAAAATTAAATAAAATATAACTGGAATTGAATCGTGAAAAATTATGGATGAACCTCATATAGGTACAGTATAATACTAATCATTATTCTAAAAATTCAAGTATAATAATGTTTGATTAAAAAAAATCTTTGTTAGATAATGAAGTGTTTTTGAGCACTGGATGTCCCAAGTTGGACTCATTTTTGAGAGGCGGATTACCTCGAAAGGGAATAACTCAAATATATGGAGAATCAGGTACAGGGAAAACTCAGTTGGCCCTTCAATTTTGCCTTTCTGCACAAATTCCCAAAAATCCAACAGATGTTGGAGGTATTATGAAACAAATATAAAAAATTTTTGCAAAAATTTAAAAGGGGCCTTAAAATATTGAAATAAATGATTTCAGGTGTTGCTTATATTTGCACAGAAGCAGCTTTTCCATCCGGTCGTTTACATGAATTATTTAAAAAATCACCTTTGGTAAAAGACTATTCCATTTCAAATGAAAAGATATTTATCGAGCATATTTCAACTACTGTGAGGTTCAAAAACTTTCAAAATTATTTTCTTACAGATTCAAAATTATCATTATTAACGTAATTTATAATTTTTAGGAGGATCTAGAGAATTGCATTTTTCAGCCTGATAGACTACCAGAACTTATATCTAGGCACAAAATAAAATTACTTATTATAGATTCTATAGCAGCTACTTATAGAGTGGAATTTGATTTGATGAATGTAAAAACTAGAGCTAAAAGCTTACGAAATATGGGTTATCAATTGCAAAAATTAGCAAGAATTCATGGAATGGCTATTGTTTGTATAAATCAGGTAATATCAACATTTTTTTAGTTACCAAGTTTTTTTTTAATAAAATATACAAATTTTTAGTTGCAATTCCATACATATTTAAATTTGTATAAAAGCATTAAAAAATATTTGTACTTGCACAGGTAACCGCCATCATGGGAAATAATTATATGGAAAACTTTTCCTGTAAAGAACAACCTTCTCTTGGAATAACTTGGGCCAGTATGGTCACTAATTCCTTTTACTTGTACAAAAAGTTCAATCATCGATATCTATTCATAACTGGATCCCCTTATTTACCACGTAAAACCATAGAATATGAAATTACTGAATCTGGTATCATTGGGAAGGATATTTAGAAAACCTTAAATATCAGATGTAAGGTCTTTTATATCAGAAAATGCACTCGCATCCAAGACTCGCACAATTGTGCTTGGCCTCCACTGATTTTCAGGAATAGATGAACAAAATGGATCATTTGTTTGAATGTCTAAATTTTCTATACTATTATCTATAATTAATCTGTAAATATAGGTAGTGTCTATGATTTGTATAAAAATAAGTAAATCAACTTGTACATATTATATAGTGTTAATGAATAAATAAATGATATTTTACCTAAATGCATGAAGGAATGTTCTATGAGGTTTAGTGTCAGTTTTACCACTGTAAGTATAATCTCCAACAATTATATGTCCTATATGAGCACAGTGTACTCTAAGTTGATGCCTTCGACCAGTTTTAGGATATAGTAGAATTTTGGTTACTGGTCTGTCATCAATGTGTCCTTTTTCAAGAACAAGTAAAGCAGTACAAGATTTTCTTGGTTTTTCGCAAAAGTCATCATCCTTAGTGCACATTTTGCGATTTCCATTTAACTCTCTAACATCATGTCCTACAAATATCAGTTTAGTTTTTAATTTGGAAAATCAATCATATTTTATTAAATGATTATTACTATTATATATTACCTATTGGTATGTCAATAACCATTGAAGGTTTATCAATATGGCCATGCACAAGAGCTAAATAGTATTTTCGTACAGTTCTTTCTTCAAATGCTGATGAAGCAGCCTGGGCAGACTGTTTATTCAAAGCCAAGCACATTACACCACTTGTGGCGTAATCTAGTCGATGAACAAAATAAAATTCATGGTATAGATTTGGATTAACTAAATTTGGAAACATCTCACGGATTACCAATTGAACACTTTTCTAGAAAAAAAAATGTATATCAATAAAATATTTATTTATTATTGAATATAATTTCTAGCAAATAAAAATGACATACCTTTACACTAGGATTATTACTGTTTATGACCATATCATATGGTTTATTAATTATCAAGAAATTTTCACTTTGATGTAGTATCTCAATATAATTACACTCAACATTTTTTGTCACAATTTTTTTAAAAAAAGTAAAAATATACTCATAGACATTACTTGCAATGTTGGAAATACTTTTTAAGCATCCATAAAATTGAGAAACGAAAAACATTTTAGAAAAAATGATTCTTTTATATAATGTATGAAATGTACATTTTAAAGTTAAAACTATAACTTTTTGATATAACCTAAGTAAATTATGTTATTTACGCTTTAAAAAGTAAATTGTACCAACTTTGCAGCAGACTTTTTTTTCTAAACAAATCAAGACATTTATTGTTTATAAGAAAAAGATTGGAAACGATTTAGAAATTTCTGCAATACGAACGCAGTATAAACACACGCATACGAGGATATAATACGGGGACTGTTCAATGCGCGCGTCTGTAGCAGAAGACAAAAATGCAACATACGAAACGCACGTGTGAAATCGCGTAGATTTGTATATTCGGTGTAAATTTCCAAAGTCTAACAAATAATTGACCTACGGTTGTTGACGATAATCTATGATTTAAAATATCAATGTAACAATTACTTAGTAGGTCACGTATTTATTTTAACAAGTCGCCGGTTTATTTATATAATGACGTACAGCTTACGTTATAAAGGTCTCTCAAAGATTAAATGTATATAACCTCATTTTTTTGAAAAGCTATACATTATACTTTATAAGTGACATATTCCGAAAGAGTGATAGTGGTATGGTTTAATTTTATTGTTAGATGTAAATGATTGATTGAAAAATAACTGTACGGATTTACGTTTGATACAGAAAAACAAAATGCTGCCATCCAAGACTCGTCATTTTGAGTTACTCCTTCACAGGAGTAGAGCTTTGTCTCAAAAAATAAATAATAAGTGAGTTGAAGAATTATGGTCAGTGTTATAGCAATTTACATGTTTATACAAAATTTTTTAATTTGCTTGTAGTCGAGTGGCAAGTATTGGAATAAATTTGATGCAACCTATGCGAGGCAAGAAAGATGATAGTAATCCTAATATTTCATCATTGTTTCGTCCAATACCAATAAAACCAAATCCAGATGATATTAATGTTGGAGCAGAACTTACTACAACTTTACAGAAAGCTGATTTATTAAAAATTCTGAACTCTTTTGTGCTAAAAAAAGAAGTTCGGGCATTAGCAATGGAATACGGTTTAGACAGTATGTGTATATTTTATACCAATGACATAGATTACTAATTTTCAAAATTTTTGATTTTCTAATAATTTTTATTGATTCTTGTTAATAGAATATCTTTGGCAAGAAGCATCTAACAGTTTTCGACGATATTGCGTGGAATCAGAGTCTCTTCCAGTGGATCTCCATGTTGTGGTATGTGATATACTTCAAGGAGTTGGAAATATAACAGATATATTTCCATACTTTATGCGACATGCAAAAGAAATTTTTCCTCACATAGATTGTATGGATGATTTGAAAAAAATCAGTGACTTAAGAACACCAGCTAATTGGTACATATATTTTCAATTTTATATATATTTTTATTCCTTGTAACACAGTGTTAAAAAAATTGTCCCTATATAGGTATCCTGTAGCAAGAGCCATAACTAGAAAAATTGTTTTCCATGCAGGACCTACAAACAGTGGTAAAACATACCATGCTCTTGAACGTTTTATGTCTGCTAAAACTGGAGTATATTGTGGTCCCTTAAAATTGTTGGCTACTGAAGTTTATAACAAATCTAATGCGAATGTGAGTATATCTGTGATTTCGAAAAAATGTTTTATAAATCAAGTCCAACCAAATTTTTAATGGTTATTTTTTTTTCTATTCAAGGGAACACCTTGTGATTTAGTCACAGGTGAAGAAAGAAAATACGCTAAAGATGAAAATAATCCTTCAAACCATATAGCTTGTACAGTTGAAATGATGGCCCTTAATAATCCATGTAAAGCATTTAAATGAGTTTCATTAAGTAATATGCATTTATTAAATCAAGAAATGTACTTTTAGGTGAAGTTGCAGTCATAGATGAGATTCAATTGATACAGGATCCAGGAAGAGGCTGGGCTTGGACAAGGGCTCTTTTGGGTATACCTGCAAATGAGATACACCTTTGTGGTGAAGCAGCAGCCATTGATTTAGTACGTTTAATTATTTAAATTAACCAAGTAAAAGATCAATCAATGACAATCTATTTTAAGAATTTGCAGTTTTATTCTGTCTTTTATAGTATTTACACACTATATAATATGGTAACATTACTTTGAACAGGTTCAATCTTTGTGTGCAACGACTGGTGAAGATGTTGAAGTTAGAAAATACAAACGTTTGACAGAACTTGAAATAGAAGATAATGCTCTTTGTACACTAAATAATGTCCAGCCTGGGGATTGCTTCGTTTGTTTTAATAAAAATGATATTTACACTGTATCAAGAAATCTTGAACAAAGAAATATGGAAGTAGCTGTGATATATGGAAGTTTACCTCCAGGAACAAAACTTGCACAAGCTGCAAAATTTAATGATCCTAAGCATGCTTGCAAGATTTTAGTTGCAACTGATGCTATAGGAATGGGTTTAAATTTGTAAGTATCTAAAAATTCTGTACGTTTAAGTTTGAGTAAAGATCTCATTATATTTTCATTTTTGCAATAGGCACATTCGTCGATTAATATTTTATTCCTTAATAAAACCGTCGATAAATAAGAAAGGTGAAAGGGAAATGAACACCATATCTATATCTTCTGCTTTGCAAATTGCTGGTAGAGCAGGTAGATATGGAACACAATGGGAAAAAGTAAGGTTTTCAAAATATCTCACAATCATTGTAGTTTAAAAAAACAAGATTAATAAGATTATTTTCAGGGATTCGTGACTACTTATAAACCAGAAGATCTTCCAACACTGAAAAGCTTACTCAGTCAATCTCCAGATATTATTACACAAGCTGGTTTACATCCTACAGCAGACCAAATAGAATTATACGCTTATCATTTACCAAAAGCTCCTTTATCTAATCTTATGGTAAGGAACTATTTAATATTCTTTCAACAGTTTGGAGTAATAATTTTAATAATTGATCATATTTTAGGATATTTTTGTTTCACTGTGTACAGTTGACGATTCTATGTATTTTATGTGCAATATTGACGACTTTAAATTTCTCGCCGATATGATTGAGCATGTTCCTCTTCCATTGCGGGCTCGATACGTTTTTTGTTGCGCTCCGATCAATAGAAAATTACCGTTTGTTTGCACAATGTTTTTAAAGTTTGCAAGACAGTACTGCAAAAATGAACCAATTACGTTTAATTGGCTCTGTTTACACATTGGTTGGCCACTAAATCCACCAAAGACACTGATAGATCTCGTACACTTAGAAGCAGTATTTGATGTATTAGATCTATACCTCTGGCTAAGGTAGGAAGAATTTACAATCAATTAAATTCTAATTTTACTTTTAATATTAGAGTAATCGTTATTCTTTAGTTATCGGTTTCCTGACTTATTCCCTGAGTCCAACATAGTACAAGATATGCAAAAGGAACTTGATGCGGTCATTCAACAAAGCATATACCAGTTGACCAGGCTTCTTAAAAATTCAGAATCAGGTAAATTTAATATTTTATTCAATATTATAGTCTTTTTTACTTTTTAATACATATATATTTTTTTCATTAAAGGCTTAACTAGTGCAGTATTCACTGCTATAGACGAAGATAATTTCGAATTAAACAAACAGAAAAATAATTATTTAAGAGGTATAGTCTGTTTTTCTTTTGCAATTTACATTTGAAAATTGATTTATTCATCTATGTATTTTTTTCTTCACACTAGAACCATCAGTAGAAGACTCTACTCAACAAATTTCCACCAAAGGAAAATTGACTGAAAGATTGTTAGCTCAGGGATTGTTAACTCCAAGTATGCTCCAAGAATTGCAACGGGAATGGATGGTAAATTACAAAGCAGACAAATTAAAATTTTACTAATATACACATTTTTATTAAAAATTTATTTTAATTTCAGAAAAGTAATAAAATCGACGAAAAGGATCGCACGTCGAGAAGAAAATTTACAAGAAAACCTAAATAATACACAAAAACTAATATTTGGGCTCAAAGTTTATATACCTATGTACAAATTTGCAAAGGCTAAAAATGTAAAAAATACGTTAATGAATTTTTTAATGAAAAAAGCCTATGTTGTAAAATATTGTTCTAATTTTTACATTTGTTAACTTAAAAAAGATAAATTTACATAAAACATAATAATGATCGAGTTAAATAAGTGTTTGAATTATGTATAAACTAATTTTTATGCCAAAAAGTTACTGATATAATGCTCGGTAGATATTTCAGTGAAATATAATAATAACCTACAACTCAACAAATTTTAATTCTATATAATAGAATTAAAATTTTTATTTACGATCTAAGAATCATTTTTTGTTTCTTCTGTCCATAAAATCAAATTAGAAAAACCATCAGATTGACAGAATTTTAGAAAACTATAGTATTTAACATGTTCCTATGTTTTGAAAGTTATTACCTTCTTAACATAATCTCCAATAGTTTTTCTAATTTGCTTAAAAAAATTTAATATTTTAGTTTTTCTATAATTACATAAACCTTGTTGAAATAATAGTCTTTACGTTTGTTACGATTTTCTTCCTTTCATTAAAGAGGCACATTGTAGACAAGTTATCTGATTCTCACTTAAAATCATTGAACATTGACTATGTCTCCATGTACTACCATCAAGGGTAACTACAGCTTGATTGCTGTTCTCTACAAATTTTTCACCTAGGATACCTGAAAACATTGATTAATATGTATGTATGAATTATTTCAAACTGACAATTGAAATGAAAAATTTCCTTAAAATAAATTTACCTGGGCATATTGGCATCTGATCAAAATCTTTGATAAATTCTTCTATGTCAGATAATGCATGAACCATTTGATTTCCTTCACTTCTCCAAATGTTAGCTATTTTGATTTCTTTATCAAATACTCCACATCGCAGGATCATGTTTTTGCTTAGAAATGTCTTTTTTTCAACATAAGGCATTCCAGTGCTTGAAATATTCATACAACAATATACTACAGTAGTATCATGGCCTTTAGAAATCATAGATGTAAACCAACTGCTAGGTAAAGATACTTCATTGTACATTTCTATAAAGTCTTCAAAAGAGAATGCATTATCACAATAAATAATCTCTTGAGCAGGATGAACACGCTCATAGTCACTTTTGTTCAAGTTTACGTTTAGTTCTTCTATATCATCTTTCAAAATTTCAAATTTTTCCGTTATTGCATCGTCATGCCAATTTATTGATGAATCCATATTTTGATTGCTATCCTCACTTACAGTATTAGAATCTGTTTTCTTTAGTCCTTTTTTAACTTTGACATACGTTCTTTTAGGAAAATATGTCACAATACTCTCTGTGTCATCAAGTTCATCTAAGTGTTCATTGCTTTTGTTCTTTTTTACTTCAGCATTGTTGACCTGAACATCTGTACAATCAATTAACAAAATTTCTTCATTCGAAGTGTTTTTGTCAATAAGTTTCTGCCTCTTTGATATTCTTGTAGAATTTGCTTCAATCTCTAATTCTTCTGGTTCTTGCGAATCTTCTGGTATATATTCATAAATTTCATCTTCGAGATTGCAATTCAAGCTTTCATTTCCTGCTTCTTCAGATTTACGTACTTTGCTATTGCTATCAAGATCTTTCTTTTTTGGTTCTATAAAATATTGTTTACCATCTAAAATAATGCCATTTTTTTGTGTTTCAGAAGTAGTGTCACTAACAGAATTATTTGCACTATCAAGTGGAATAGGAACGGCCCCAGGTCTCAATCTACATTTCTTGTATTTAATCTGTAAAGAAATTAATAATATGCATCAAGTACGTAAACAAATATTGGAATGAAAAATACTTGACATTAAACTATTATACTTACTGTGATGACTTGCGGAGGAACTCCACTGACCCAATGCGTAATAATATCGTCTTTTGCAAAATGTTTGCTACATACATAGGTATCCGAACTGACAATATAGTCCTTGATGTTTATTGCCTCTTGCCATCGTCGTCGAGTTTCCGGATCTTTTGGTGCCGAAAAGAAACTGTATGTATTTTTATAGTTTTTACACTTACACATAATACATTTCCTTGTCATTTTAGAGATTTTAAATATTCTTCAAAGTAGATAGATGTCAATCACGTTTATAAACGAATCCACAAATCATCGCTTAATTTTGCTATTCGTTCGCCAGCGTTTTTTTCGTCATTTTTCAAATAAAATGTGTCTCTTGCGGTTATATTTTATGCCGAAGAATCCATAACCACCAATGTAAACATAATGGAACTACGCATGGATTACTATTGCCAATTTGCCATCAGTAAAAGAAATCAGAGGACATGACATCTGTCGGTCAACTTTGGTATTTAAAATACATTAATGGATGTTTATATATCTGTATGTATATATATATATATATAGATATATTAAGTAAAGTATAATATGGCGGGTATTCTTTCATGTCGACAGCGATTCTGATGCGATTTGAAATATGTACAAGTATGTACATACAAAGTTTTTACGTCTTTTTCGTGCTGTTTGTAGGTAAATACGTATTGCGAAACAATTTTAAAAGGCAGATGAAATTATTGTCGATCTAGTCTTCGTACACATGATTCCTTCGAATTTCGGCGGAGAAACGAACGCAATGGAAGAGTCAATGACAAAATTCGACATCAAAGAGGTTAAGTTAGATCTTGTAAAAGCTATTGCAGAATGTTCTCAACGAGGATTAATGCACACAACAAAATGGTAAAGTTGATACAATGACACATAGAATAAGATCACGCACTTATGAAAATATTCTTGTTTTTATATGGTTCAGTCATAAATATTGCACCGAATAACTTTTTATGTTTGTTCATGTTTTGTTCAGGCTTGCCGAGTTGAATTTCTCATTGAAAAATATCAAACTAGATCCCAGTGACACCCCTTCTGAAATAAGTGTGGCAGAGCCAAATGAAGAGGACGACATTTATGTTTTAGCTAAAAGCTACTTTGACTTGAAGGAGTATGATCGTTCAGCGTATTTCCTAAAAAAGTCCAACTCTGCGAAAGCAAGATTTTTATACTTTTATTCACTGTACCTTTCTGGAGAAAAAAAGAAGATTGATAACATGACCGATGTTCCACCTGACCCATTGAAAAATAATAGCTTAAAGTATTTGTGCAGTGAACTGAGGAAAGAACATGTTGCTGAGAATCTTGATGGATATGGCTTGTATTTGTATGGTGTTATTTTGAAAAAATTACAACTGTCAAAAGAAGCCATTGACATTTTAGTTCAATCTATTCACAAGCAACCTATGCACTGGGGAACGTGGCTTGAATTGGAAAGCTTAATAACGGACAGAGAGAAACTTGAAGCACTGATTTTACCCAATCATTGGATTAAACGCTTTTTTATGGCGCATATGTATTTAGAATTGCAACTTCTTGATGAAGGATTAGCTTTGTATTGTGATTTGCAATCAATGGGTTTTCAAAAGAATGGGTACGTTCTTGCCCAGACTGCAATTGCTGTCCATTATAGGAGAGGTAAAGATTGTTTTATATATATATTGGAATGTAAAACCTTGTATTAATATTCAATCTCTATCATTCCAGATGTAGATAATGCAATAGCAACGTTTAAGCAAATCATAGAAGATGATCCTTATCGACTTGACAATATGGATACATATTCAAATTTGTTATATGTAAAAGAATTGAAGAATGAATTAGCTTATTTAGCTCACAGAGCGACTGAAATTGATAAGTATAGATTGGAAACATGTTGTATAGTAGGTAATGAAATGTGCTGATCATGTTATTATAATAACAGTTTTACAATTTTATAATAAGTTTCTCATTATTTTATGTAGGTAATTATTATAGTTTAAGAGCAGATCATCAAAAGGCTGTAATGTACTTCCACAGAGCTTTAAAATTAAATCCACAGTATTTGTCAGCCTGGACCTTATTAGGCCATGAATTTATGGAAATGAAGAATACAAATGGTGCTATACACAGCTATCGCCAAGCTATTGGTAAATAATTATTAAATATGTTATTGGTATACTTATAAACTAAAAATAATCTAATGCAAGATGAATAAATAATATTTGCAGAAGTCAACAAGAGAGATTATAGAGCTTGGTATGGCTTAGGTCAAACCTATGAAATTCTAAAAATGCCATTTTACGGTTTGTATTATTACAAACAAGCTCAACTGTTAAGACCTCGGGACAGTAGGATGGTACTTGCCTTAGGTGAAGCTTATGAAAAGCAAGACAGAATACCTGAAGCTTTGAAGTGTTATTACAAAGCTTGTAATGTTGGGGATATTGAAGGAATGGCCCTAATACGATTGGCTCAGTAAGTATTAACTAGTCATCACAACTGAATTTTCATATTTCCAATTTTATAAATATAACTGAATATTGCAGATTGTACGAGAAATTAGGACATCATGATAATGCTGCAGCAGCTTACACAGACTTTGTAACGGATGAATATAGAAATGAAGACAGAACTGAACTTAGTCATGCTTACAAATTCTTAACGCAATATCATTTAAAACGAGAAGAATTAGATCAAGCAAATCATTATGCTCAAAAATGTTTGCAATATGACGAAACAAAAGAAGAAGCTAAGGCCTTTTTGAGGACAATAGCTCAGAAAAGAATAAAAGTGGAAGAAAATCCAATGGTGGTTAGTTCTAATTTGTTGGAAAATAATGTAATTTTGTTTTAGTTTTTGTAAGTTACTAACTAATTTTCTGTATTATAAAGGTTGAAGACATGAATGAAACTGATCCAATTGGTGATACGGAAAACCGAGCAGTGCCAACTACCCCAGCGTCACAACTATCACCTATGAATCTATCATTCACTCCCACTCAGTGATTAAAAATATATATATATATACATATAATGCGATGTAAATATAATTCGGTACATTTGTATGTATAATGAAATATTTTGCTAAGTAAACTATTTAGATAAGTGAATTTTTTTAAATGTTTATATATAGAACAACTTTTATGAATAATTTAATAAAAACAATTAAGAAAAAAAAGTATTTTTTTATCCTCACATTCCCTTTGTTTCCTCAAAGATTTTAATATTTAATTATGGGAATTCTAATCGTAAAGGTCAACTATGGATCAACTTTATTAATTTACCCAATCAATTAAAAATTTATATACTTTCACATTATATTAATATTATTAGTTTATAACGCACTCACCGATAAATGCTAGACGAAATATATATCTATACATATAGAGCGCAGCGTTGTCGTCGTCTGACAAAAAATATATACCTATAGCACGTCGATCGTCAGAGCACTTCAACAATCAGAACAGTACAGTTTTCTTAAAAACAAACTAACAATAACTATTTCACCTTTTTTGTTAATTAAAACTTTAATAGGTTATGTATAACATGTATATATAAAAATTCAAAATTCCGACCATATATTCAGGTTCTTTTTTCACGAGGTTGAAACAAGTCGCAGCAAATGGCGGTACGGTCGCGAACTAAAAGCCGGTAAAATCTCGCGTCGCGACAATACAGATCGCGTCTGCAGTTGGCATTTATGCAACCGTTAATTGTGCACTGATAGTGATACGTTTGATTCATCAGTTATTGGGCTCTGAGATGAAGATCGGACGGTTGTACGAGGAGTAAAATCGCAGTTCACTTGATTTTTCGAGCATTCTCGCGTCGGGTCAACGATTTTATATGTTCAAGATGTGAGAGAACTTTTGTTTCTTACACTTTTTCGAGATGAGTTGCCATCATCACTCCTCCCATCACTCTCATGTATTAACAGTGGTAAGTATAGGATGGGATTTGCATATACTTTTTGTTTTTTAGTCTTTACTGGTCAAATTGATGATAATCGAGTATACTTTTTTATGGGTTTTCGGACGTGTGTGGGTTCAGAGACGCGATTATTTGTTTACATTGTCATAACCACAAAGTTATGATTGTGTATGTCGACAATGCGATTCGTCGTTGTTAGTTTTGAAGATTTTAAGTATGTTTTCATGGAAGATTTGGAGGAGCTATAAAAAAAGTTCGCGAGAAAGAGTTGTTTACATTGACTTCGAAAAGCGGTCACCGAGTTCTCGGGATCCTAATATACTCTTAGCGTGTCGAAAATTATGGAGTATATTATAGTATATATCTAATTGACGAAGAAAACTAAAGCAGCCCACATTGTTGCCTATGAGCTCACAGTATTATGCTACTTATAGGACATTCGTGCATTAGGAGCATATTTAAAGGATTTAACGTCAAAGTATTTAGCACCGCTGAAAATCGAGCCACGAAAACGAGTTACATATATGTAATACTCAAGGTCACTTTGAATATAGACTCGAGAGATTCATCGTGCGTTTGTACGAACAGCTGATGTAGCATATTCATTTACAAAAAAATGCAATCTCTAAAAACGCATTTCATTGTTTTCGATCGAGGAGTTTTATGTTGATCGTAGGCCACAAAGGTGTGATACTATAATAATGGGATTATGCATACATACATACCAGCATACCAAGACAACTCGGCACAAGAACTCCCCACCAATAAAAAATATTGGCTTTTATTCCGGAACTTTTTGTCAACAAGGCATTATATGGTCAGGCTTATAACTTCAGGCACACTTAAATTTAGTATCTCTAAGCCAATTCTGGGATACAATACTGTCCGTTACTAATACAATACCTATATTGAAGTAAAAGAAAGTCAAGAAGCCAGTATACAGAAGACTTTATTATTTAAACGAGTATAACAGCATACAACATTTAAATAAAACAGGTAGAATGTTCTGCAAAGAAAAAAAAAGAAATCCATATACGCATGCGACAACGTCAAGTGTAGGTAGGTATATATACTATACGCAGAACAGGTAATTCTCATTTATTGCGTTCGGATGGCTCGTGCCTAGCGCCCGGCGACTCGGATTAGCGCAAAGGGAAGGGAGCGCGCTCCGCCCACGATATGCGCGGCTTCACTGCGGGATACCGAGAAGAGAGAGATGCTCTTAAACTCGCTCTTATACCTATTATAAACACACCGCGTTCCTCTTCTACAGACGCCAGGAATCGACTTTTAACATAATTATATTACAGCTACATACATACACTTTTATATGTTTAAACAATTTTTCTATTCTTGTAAAATTGAATTTTAAATTGCTATATACATGTACATACACAGATTTAGGAATATTTCCAAAACCTGTAAACAAAGGGATCTTGATTTACATGTATACACACACATAAAACGCAGCCTACGTGTTTATATTATATTGTAACATATATTGTTCGGGAAAAATACTTCCCATCATTGTGGCCTATAATGTGATGCTTCACTAGGGAGGGTAAAGAGAGAGAGAGAGAGATAGAGAAGGGACAAGTGAATATATATATTGATAAAGATCGTGTCCGTGCGAAGCAGACCGGCGACGACAGTTTGACGTTATATGAGGGTGGGATATGGAGAGCAGGTCAACGGGGGAAAAACCAAAACCGAGTTTTCCTAGAAGCAATATAGAAAGAGAGAGAGAACGACACTGTTAATCCTCGTCTGCCCAACGAGCCTTAGTTTTACTCGTAATTGCTTTATTGCGGGTTTACGTTTATACGCCGACTCGACTTCGACGACGTCTCTCTTTCGTTTTCGAGAGGGAGAGAGAGACTGTGTGGATTCGAGAGAGAGAGACTGTGTGGATTAACAACCCGTTGTATCGCCAGGTATACGCGAGCACGAAACAAGTCTTGACGTGTTTCGTGATGCTGCTGGCGTTTTTCCTGTGCGTGAAAAATGAATTTTGCAAGTTGCAAAAAAAATGTCATGAATTTGAAAAATTAATTTTTTTTTTAATCTACTTCTCATCGTATTATTAATTATACGGTATAATCCGACAAGAATTTATCCTGATAAGTATATAATACCGAGCTGTCTTAAGTCAAAGTTGCCTGTTTATCCGTCAATGTATCCGAATTAAAGCTCTGTGAACGAGAAATTTATGAATTAAACTTATGTAGAGACTAACGATAAAAGTCAATTGTTATACATATCTTTGTCGCGCGATCATATGACTTTTGCGCGTCAATTTAAACAATATGCTGAGTGAAAGCTCTTTTATACATTTTTTATGAATCCATAACCCAATAAAAAAATAATTTTTTTTTTCATCTTATTTACAACAGCCCCAGGCAAGTCTCTGCGGATGTCCGGCCACTCCAACGCCGTTTGTCGACTCGAATCTCCATTCCCATCAACACCATCATCATCACCTTCAGCCATCATCACCTCAGCCTCATTTATCGCGGCTTCAACGAAGGCGACGACAACCACAGCAACTTCGTCAAACCGTCTCTGCTCAGCAGCTGTCACCACCGTCTCCACCACCACGTCATCAGCAGAAGCAGAAGCAGCAACAATTGCAGCTGAAAATACAACAGCAACTGGAGCAGCAGAGCTTGCAAAAGCAACAGTGGCAGCAAATTCAACAGTGGCAGCAAGCTCAGCAGTTGCAGCAATGCCAGAAGTGTATACTGCAGCAGCACCACCATCATGATCATAGTAGCGTGCCAAGGTTGACGGTAAACGATAGCGGCACCTCGACTACTTTTACCAATCTACAGCGACATTTGTCGCTCGGATGCTTTACTGCACCCTCGCAGAGTCAAAATACTGAAGTTAAGACACACGCTGTGCAGCATGAGTATGAGTATATTACCGTACGTTCACCTACTGTTTTCATATCGAATGTAAATTACAGTTAAATTATATTTAAAATCAACGACGAGTATTAAATTCACTTTTAATAATTGTAAACTATAATACTCAGTATTTTATGAAAAAATTTGTTTAGATAATTAAAATTCATAAATAAAATAAATTTTTAGTAATATAGACTTTTGTATTTTACTCTCAGGTACAACTGCAGCAAAATGATACGCAGTACTCGAGCCAGTGTTCACAGCAGTATCAGCAGAAAAGTGCTTATAAGCTTTTTGACGACGACGCTACTGCCACCAAGGGACTTTTTTCACAAGATCTACTTACCAGAGAGACTGATGTGTTGGCACCTACTACGTCTTTTTCATATTTTAAACATAATAGCGCAAAAGAGCAGTCGACAACGTTACTGTCGGAGCTTTCTCTAGATTTTCTTACTGGTTTTGAGCAATTTTCATTAGATGGGCAGATTGATTTTTTGGTAATTTTTTAATCCCAGTATATTATTATTTTTTTTTTTTTTTGATTGTCGATAAAATTTTATTATATACAGTGTTCTTTTTTATTTACAGAAAACTAGTGAGTCGAGAAAAGATGATAAAGTGAACACGTTTTCTTATTTTACTGTACAACCGAACGCAAATTTCGTGCAGCCCACTATCTTCTGTAGCACGAACATCGATAGTTTTGTAAATCCACTTGAAGCAGCTCCGGATATTTGTCAAGATGCGCGTCCTGGATCCGCTTATTACAAAATAACTATTTCGACTACTTCTGGTGATTATTTTATTTTAGATAACATATTTTATGGCTTACTTTTGAATGAATATTGAAATAATTTTTTCATTAGATGCAGTTTCGAATGAAAGTAAAAATTGCCTAGATGAAAGCTCTACTTCAACAAATTTATGTGGATTGAATAAACTGCAAGTACTTAGCGAAATTCAAAATTTGGAATTGATCACTTCTCCAAAATTCAATGATTTTCCGCAAGATTTAAAAGAGTATTTACTATCGGAAAGAATGATTCTGGCAGACGTGCGATCCATTATTGATAGTCAACATTCGGGTGCCTTGCAATCATGCAATGAAATTAATGAGGAAAAAAAAGCAACCGAAGAAGCACCTTCAGTAGAAAACAAAACTTATGCCAATATACTACAATCTGTCCCACAGTATGATTTGAACTCAAGCCCAATAAGTGACGAGCACAGTTGCGACATGAAACCATTGCCAGCTGCCAGAAGAAATAATCGAAGATCAAAATCTACCAACAGCCGTCATAATGTAAATAATTTGAAAAATGGGATGAAAAAATCAATTCACAATGAACTGTCTAACTCGGTAAGTTAATTTTTATAATTGGTTTATTTTAATTTAATTATAAAGTTGAACATGATTAGAAAGCCGCAAGCTTACTTTACAGTTATATTCGTGTAATCCTATTATCAAAGGTCACATAATAATTTCACACAATACATAAACAATCAAATTTAAAAAGCTAATTAATTTGTATTATTTACAATTGCATGACTTTTATATTGTACCTTTTCGTCGTTTCAAATTAATAACTAAACTACTCAATTTGTGTTGCAGGCCTCAGCGTTAGAAAAGAGAAAGAGAACAAAGGTTCCTTACAAATTCAGAAAGCAAAGCATTAACAATAAGAATTCGAAAATTTACAATGATTCGTGGCGCATAGAGGCCGTGTCTGGTAAGAAGCGCAATTAATAATTATGTAATAGAATAGGTGGTATTACTTCAGATTATGTGTGTTCGTTCTGAGATAGGTTTTGATAATGTGTTACAATATATAATTATTACTTTGTTATTGTACAATTCAGATGTAAATAGGAGAGTTAACATTTGTAAAATGTTAATTAGATATAAAGCATATAAAAAGTATTTACAGTATGTACAGGTTCGGCTAAGTACGTGTCGCATACGCACTCAGCGCTAATTTACATTTATACATCTATCAGTCGCAATTTAAGAAGCATACGCTGACTGCGCCCAGTCTTACAAATCGCTGGAGTGCGTGGGTATCATCAGGTAGGACGTGGCGGGACCTGAGCTTGCGTGCGCGTTTAGTTGCACTTCTTGGACGAATCTCTCCATAGCGAAGGAGTTTTCCGGCACCGGCAAGGGCTTAGGCGCACCGTGACAGCGACAGCAACAGGGTTTCTGCGCGAAGTGGTCGTTCGCGTTTGTTATACCTGCATCGTACAGGTCCTGCTCCATTTGCTTGTTCGGGGTAACTCGTGTGACGAGGCGACGAATGATGCGCGAGCTGCTCTGGTGATGCCGATACTTCAGTTGCGACATCTTGATGTCTTTCAGGCGATAAGGGTCCTTGGAAGGACGCTTGGACATCTTTCGTGGCAGCGTCTCCTTTTGGTTGATTTTCGTAGAAGGGGTGCTTGGAGCATTGTGTAGGTTGAACTTGGATTGAATTGCGAGGTCGAGCGGTGCACAGTTACCTTTTGCTTCGGGCTGCATTTGATAATGAATGTAAGGCAGCATTCCCAATTGCGGATGTACTTGAGGCATCGGTGACTGTACCTCTCCCAGCTGTGGATATCCGTGAACGTATGGCAACGATGTCGGTACTTGCGGCTGCGATTGAACATAAGGAGACGATGTTGGTATGTGCGCTTGCGGTAGTACGTAATGCATCGGTACATGTGACTGTAAATCCGCGTAAGGCGACGACATTCTGAAGTCGTCATCGAGGAAGGGCCGATTATCGAGGACACTATCAGCGTGACGACCAGGTCGGTTGACGCGGCCATTAGATGAGCTAGAGGACCACGAGTAAATCGACTCGTTATCGGCAAAATCATTGAATAGCATGGCGATTTCCAAGTCAGAGCTGTCGGAATTTCTACCATATTGATCTATGACGATTGGAACATTTTCACTTTTCGGAACAATGTCTTGGAAACTGCTATCCAAGCGCATGGGTTCGGACTCGAGAATGACACAATCTTCCTGCGATATATCCATTGGCTCCTCTTCGACGAGCTGAACTGACGACGACGGCGGCGGCGCTTGGATTTGAACGGATTTATTGACCGTACTATAAGCAGTGTTCCAGGAATCAGTGTTGGACGAATCCGAGTCTTCGTCTCCCGAGGTCTCCTCGTCGCTCGAGAGATCGAGCTCGTCCTCTGGGAGGAGCACGTGCATTGCAGACAGGTTCTGAATTCTAATTATACGCGGTTTTTCGCGAACTGGAACACTTGTTGGCACCGCTGTAGGATACATCCCAGGAACCGGTGACAGCGGTGGTGTCGGCATGAGCGGCAACGAAGCTCCGCTGCTGCTTCGACGTTCACGTCGTTGCTCCTCCTCTGCGAAGGGGATGAAACGCTGCATCAGCGAGCGGTGCGCTGAACGGTTTTTGCGTCTTGTTCTCGACGAACCTTCCTATAAAAAGAATAATTGTTTGTTTTAGTTTTTAATTCACTTGTTCGAAATGTGCGTACTATTCGAATATTGACGTTGAATTGTGTTTTTATTTCATTTTAAAAAGCGAGTTTACTTTGTGAAAAACGCGTTAATGAGAGTTGACTTTGTAAAAAAACTTATATGCGCGCACTGCATACTATTGTCACTGAGTGATCGCGAAAATAAAGCAAAGTTTTGATACAAAACGATACTATCTTTTCAATTAGACTAGAGCACGAAAAAAATACTATTATTAGGAAAGAAAAATTTGCAAGTACTTACATGAATGTCGCTTCGGGATCGCCTAACGGGCGATTCGTTGATGCTTCTTTGGATGTCTTGAGACATGATTTGGAATACAGTAATACACTTTACACGTTATATGACTGCAGCTGTGCTGTCGAAGCGAAGAGTCTTGCTCGGTCTGATACTTCGATAGCAACTGATGGGTCAGTGCAAGTGCCGAGTCAATTTGTAGTCGGTGCGAGCCGCGCTCGCACGTAGCGAAGGGAGGGACTTAGGGGCCCGAAGCGATGCTACGATTGGTCGAACGACAATGGGGTGGTGGCTTGTTGGCGCAAACTCGTCGCGACACATTGTTTCGTATACCTGTAGCAGGTAGACACCGTCGCACCTGTATCTGAATGTCCCTGTCGCGCCTTACTTTGTTGCTTAGGCGCGAGATTGTTTAAATTAAATGTATTATTATTGAGCTTGTTGCAGTGGTTATTTATATCTAATTTTGTGTGTTTATTTATTTATTTATTTATTTATTAAAATTAAACGGGCTAAAAGCCCTTTACAATAGTTATACTTTTATAGAGGATATGTCAATTTTCGATTTAAAAAATGTAAGAATACTATTCTTTGTTCGGGTATTGTTTATAGAGCGTGGATTTGTTAAGAGTTGCTTTACCCCTCGATCGACCCGACACCTACCGTGAAAAACGTTTTTTGTTTATTATAATAGGAACTTTATCACTATAAATAAAGTTTCGGCACTTGCAATAAGTATTAAGGAATGTTTTAAAAAAAAATTCAGCAATTAAAAGTAAATAATACCGACGTGCGTATTTCGTCATGGTGCCCAAAATGCCGCCGTTCGGCCGGGCCTTATTTTATGACACATTAACACTTATTTATTTTATTGAAGTACAAAAATCTTCATCCGCGTAAATTTGAATTCTTGTGATTTTTCTTGCACTGCCTAAGTACCTAATATAATACACAGTACATATACTGCGCATGTCGCTCAAATATTAGCTTATTGTCGCAGGTCGCGATCAGCAGTGTAATCGGCACGCTAGTCTTGGCTATATACTTACGATCGAGGACACATCAGAGTTTGGATACACTAATCTTGACCAGTCTTTATTTTACATAGTCAATATTTTTGCCGAGTGTCTGTTATTCTAGATTTTTACAACATGGCAACTGCCATAAAAAGCATCGCCAGACATTGTATCATTCATCCCAAGATAGACTGCAACTCGTCACCTGCTGAATCACTGATGAAGCATGCCATAAAGTACCACAGAAGATATTTAATGGAATGGCTGCTAAATAAAGTAGACAATAATAAAGGGTAGCGTATATTTCAAAGATTTCCGCGACAAGCATACTGCACTACAATGCCGTCAACGGTACCTACGACATCAACCGACATCTCATTCTAGCCGGCTGTCCCATCAACGAAACCGACGTAACCGATGAAACAGCCTTGGTCTATGCGATCGCGAGTGAAAACTTCGAAATAGCGTTTAATTTAATCATGCTCGGAGCCAATGTGAACACCAAAAATAGACATGCTCTTAGCCCATTGCACTACGCCATGAACAAGAATGCATATAACGATCCAGCAATAAGTATCAAATCTGCCTTCTCTTCTCCCGAATCAACTTTCGCACGCGTATATCGAATCTCATTTTTCGATACAGGGGGCGTAAATGCGACACACTGTATCGAAAAAAGTATTAATGTGCCAAATCACTTGGCAACGTTTCTTCAATACTCATCTATTCTACTCCAGTGACGTAGGACGTAATTTTTTCTGTGACAGCGTTTTTCCATGTTTTTTTTTAGTTCGCGATGAAAGCACATATTTTGAGTTCGCGACGATTGAAATAGACTTTTTTCAAGGAAGTGGGTAAAAACGAGTGAATACAAAAGGTCAATGAACTTTTTACAATTTTTTGTAATTTAACTATAAATAAGTTTGTATTTCTTCACCTAGTTACATTCTCTCGTATAAAAAAGTTGCTCGATAATAAAAAATTTGAACGAGCGAAGTCTCATCATGGAATAAGTTATAACAAATTTGTTGCAATTAGGAATGAGTGGCAAATTACTAAGGGCGATGATTATTGCGATCCCGTGGAGAGGAGGGCCAACAGGGCGCTCGCCGTGCCGACGGAGAATACGTAGTTTACTGCAGGCGTCATTGTTTTCAGAATGTAAAACGAGGAAATAATGACGAAGGCCAAAAATAGAGCATTGTTGTAGAAGATCGAGAAAGTGGTGGCTTCGTAGTCGGCAACCTCGTTCTTCTTCCACAGGATTCTGAAAGTTCATTCATTATTAAAATTATTGCTCTAATAATGTAGTTACAAAATCGATCTTAACAAAAACTGAAATTTAATTTTATAGGTCAACTGATACAAAGTTAAAAATTTTTCGAATCAAAGAAAATTTTTGTCAACAATTTAAGAATGCAGCAGCTGGAAATTAGATGATTCATTTAATCAGGTCAAGAAGTAGAAGAATAATGCAATTGATTTGATTATATGAGAAGGAACTATATTGCAGTGATGAAATAAAACTATTGCTCAAGTACCTCTCATCCTTCTCCTTACGGCTCATTTTTTTGTCCTCAGCAAGCTTACGGCTCATCTCCCTGGTAACGGCATCCTCCCTCTTGACAGCAATCTTAACAATGAAAATAAAACATAAATAACGAACATTGACAATGGGCTATTACATAATCTGAAAAGTTTTCTGAAATCTGTACCTTATGCTTCAAAACATATTTCGTGTTCTTATACGCAAATGCAAGTGCGTATGTGCTGACAAGGGTCACCAAGACGAAGGAAATCAGGTTTGAGTAGACATCGATGAGGTGGATCCTCCAAAACAGCCCTAGAAAACAATCATTGTGGTAATTTATACAGAAAAAGTGTAATGTATGTTTTGCTCCAAAATGTTTCAAAGTGATAAATCGACGTAATACAATAGCAAAAGTCGTTCAAAAAGACGGCTTAATCCCGCAGATAACACTATTTATCAAGAAAACTACAAAGATTATATGTAAATCAAGATTAGAACAGATGTTGACCTAACCTCAACAGATACGCTCAAATACCAAATAGTTGACTGAAATGTACTGCATAAACGACTAAAAACAGGTCCTAAATCGGTTTCACGGGAATGTGCATACAAAAAAAGCATAAATTTCAAGAATATATACATAAATTTTACTTACAGATGGGAATCGCCGAGACGATGAGGGCATTGCCGTAGAAGAGAGCAGATGACTTGGTGGAGACGTTTCTCGAGAAGTCCTGGAGCAGAAGCTCCTCCTCTTTCGTGAAAGCCTTTGATTTTCCAGACATTTTGCGCGTGTTTTTGTCTTCTTGCGAAGTCCCTGAGAGAAATCTGTGCAAAAGGAGCAGGCAGTGAAGAGGCACGCGCCGCAGATCAGGTGAACAGTCTCGGCTTACCCTGACAAGTGGCAGAATAAACTGGCGCATGCGCAGACGGCCTATTTTCCACGCGGAGGAGCAACATGACGACGTGTCCCTTTGAAACGTCATAAAAAGGAGAAAACAACGCGAGTGAAAAGTGTATCGAGTTGCCATCTCGCGGACAGAACTACTATTACTAATAGTGGTAATAAAATAAATTCAGACATTCTCTTCTTGATCGATAATCGATTGAATACTAATAGGCATTTGAAATAAATGTATTACTTTATTTATATCTTCTTTTGAGTTTTTCTTGTTTGTGTTCAGAGGTTTTACAGAAAAAAATTGGAAATCAAAATTCAAGGCAATCAATTTATTCTCAGATTCGGACATAGTGCACAATGCACGTAAATTATGTACACATTGTGCCTCGTCGATACACCTTTTCATCGTCTTTCATCACTCTCGTTGGTCAATAATTGCATACAGCAAAAGCATTTATTTATATTTTTGTATTCAATACTCTCTTATTGTTTTTTTTCTTCTTCGAGATATTCGACATATGTCAGTTTGTGTGCGATACAATTATATATTTTATTCGAATTCTCGCATATTATTTTCTTTATTTTATGTATAATTTACGATACGTATTTATATAAATACACGACTTAATGCCTAAGAATTAATTTAATAAAATAAATTACTTAGGTAGGTACACAAAAATACATATTACATGGAATAAATTACACAGTGCATTCGCATCAGTCTCGCATTGGATCAGTCGTTTTAGTCTATGTAAAACGATGTCAATGGGCTGAAAACTTTCGTATATAGATATTCATTCCGCGATCTCATCGCAACTAGAACGACGTATTTCAGTGACTAACTATTTTTCTGATTTTCCATCATTTGCACTAATTCTGTTATATAGATTACGCAGCGAGTCGGATAAATAATTTATCGTTTTAAAATAACAAAGTGGATTCCTTTTCTCAACATCAAAACTGTTGCATTAAAATTTTTAAAATAGATCATTCCAATTCATCTAAGCCAGTGTATACGGTACAATTCTTTATTCTTTTTCATGTTTATACAATAGTTATAATAAGGTGCTAAAACGCAGTCTTGAAGTTTTCAAGGAATAAATGTGTTCAAATGCATTAATATTATATTAAGATTTTCTTTTTGGAAGCACTTTTTGGAGTACTTCAATGCAGACGAGCAAATAATCGTCATTTCGGCACAATTAATACTTGATACGTTTACTTTACGTATTGTTATTGGTTTTAATTGTAAAGACTTTCAATGGCAGCTTATGTAGTGCAGTAAAATTTAATTATTCATTGAGAATTGATCAGTGTCTTTTATCTTTTGTCAATAAATTGCAAAGCTATGGAATACATTCTTATTAGAATGGAATAATCGTCATCATATGCTGATAAATAATTAATATACTAAGCGTCTTAACGTTCGTTATGTGACTCTCGTTTCAATTATTCCTGTATCGTAACAGCTCTTAATATTGGGATACATTGGAATAAATCAATTTTAAAGTGAATAATATCATTATACAAGACCAGAATGTATTAAATATCAATATTGAAACATTTCAAGTTACACAGTGTAAGTATATAAAAAAAAATCATATAATAAATTAAAATTCAATCTAAAATCATTCGTACGAATCAACATAATTTTATGTACAACATTTAAAAACTTGTTTATTAATTCATTAGATTATCCTACCTCAACGTTATCGACTCTAGTATAGATATTTCATTCTTGTCAAAACTCGTACAAGTTTTCAACCAGGAAGAGGTAATCAGACTTTTTCGAAATCAATAATAATAACCACCCTGCAATTGGTTTGTAACGATTCATCCGAGAAGGATATTGATAATGATCGTTACTACAGCTTAATATTATTTATATAATATATCGTTTAAAGTTTCATCTCTCTTTATGCCTAGATTTTCCACCATTTCTGTACATACAGAACGTTTCTGCAAATAGCTATATAGTTCTACAACAGCTTATCGAAGACTGATGATAATGACTCGGCGTTATATTGTTTATGTTATTCCGTTCATCGTTAATGTTAGAGCTTCTGTTTAGTCGCAAACGAGTCTAGGCTTCTCCACGTGCGAGTGCGTGTATACTATATAATAATACAATCTTTGGACGCTAGTAAACGGTCGAGCGATTAAAAATTAGCCTGCACTCTATAACATGACTCTTTACAAATATTCAGCAGACTTTAATTTATCGAATCCAGCTACTCTCTCTCTTTATGTTTCTTCACGAAAATAATTTATCTTTTATTATTCTCAACGAGGTCCTCGTGCGCGTCTCTCGGGAATGCTTTGCGATTGATACATCATTCTTACGAGTAGTAGTAATAATAGTAGTAATAGTAGTAGTAGTAGTAGTAATCTAGTTAGATCGTTAATTCGTCTACAATATGGTGGTTCGTTAGCGCTCGACGAGTCACACTAGTCGTTGCTATAGTTGCCAGGTACTGGAGACGAATAGTCATAATCACTCCACGAGTCGATTCTCTTTAATAATTGCGTTTATTATTATCGTACACGAAAAGCGTCGAGAGTCGTATATGCATAGCATAGTGAGACGTGTCCAAAGTTAAAAGCTGCGCGAGTGGCCAGTTTCTTCTCTCGCATTGACTAGTACATAAACATCGAATTATACATTTATAAGTTCGTCTCCTTTCCTCAAATGATCCGGTCCTGCATCTTGTACTTTGGCGCGTTGCCCGAGACAGGAGCGGCTGGTGTCGGGTCCTGCTTGGTGGATGGAGGCCAGGCCTCCTCTGCGAGACTGCCATACCTCTGAACGCCGGGGAATGACCTGTCGGAGCTCTGGGGCGAGTAGTAGCCCGACTGTAGCTGATAGTAGCTGTTTACCGGCGACTGATAGTGGTAGTAATCGGAATTGGCTCCGGTGGAGGAGGCAGCCCCACCGCCGCCGACGTTGCTGTATCCGGAGTACGAGCCGTACTGTGAGTAGTAGGTCGACGAAGATGACGAGTAGCCCCGCTCGCTGAGGCTGCGGTAAGGCCCCGGATGCTGCGCAGGCTGGGGCCGGACCTCCTGTCAGACGGGCGTGCTCACCGCGACGCTCGACATGTACTCGATGTCGCCGATGCTCTTGACACGCCGGTGACGCTTCGTGCTGCCCGATACGGTAGACGGTCGGGGTGGAAGCTGTGGTGGCGGAGGTGAGTTGCTGCGCAAGCTGCTCATGTACTGGCTTTGACTGGCGAGGCTGCCCGTGTCCGAGGATGAGGAAGGCGAGGCCTTCTCGCTACGAGGTCGTAGGCCCAGTGCTCGGCTTAGGGATCCCTGAAAAAATTTCATTATTTATTAAAGAGTTCGTCATTGCTGCATCATTCGTTCGAACTTACTTTCCACTCTTCGATTACCATTTTTTTACCTTATATGGACCATTAGAAATAGTCATTGACCAGTGATTAAAAAAAAGATTAAATTTTAAAACGAATAAAAGAAAATGTCACTTCTTAAACATGATGATTAATCAAAAGTAAGCAGTAGGTTATTAACTAGAAGCAATTATGCTGTAATAACTAATTGAGGTAGGTATATCAATTGTTCTTTAATTTTAATGTTGTTAAATAAAAAAATAAAAATCAACTCTTCACACAAAACTACCTTCTGGTCACTTAAACTAATGACTACTAAAAAAAAACTACCAAACCAATTTTACGTATCTGCAATCGAAAAACAAATTTAAACGAAACTACCAAACCAATTTTACGTATCTGCAATCAGTAAACGTTAATGATATTGGAAAATTAATCATGTACGTAATGAACTAATGTAATGACATAGAAAATGACTATTAACAGTATTACACACGATCTCGTGATGTGATTTTGTTGCAATGCACGATCGATGAGAGATTTCGTTATATGAAAATGACAGGAAACCATGATGTACATCATTCTTAAAAGACTGAATAATAAACAAAATGAGCGTTGGAATTGACACCAATAAGGGAGAGAAATCCAGTGAAATATGAAAAAAAAATTCAAAAATAACTTATCGATTTCGCGCCAACTCCATCGGGGAAAAATAAATAATGCGATCATGAGCAAAAGAGACAGAGAGACAGGTGGATATGAGTTTCGTGTTACACAGAGGAACGAATAATGAAAACTGCAGGCGTCGTCCACATTGAAATCACATTATATATTATTTACATTATTCTCTCGTTCGTATGTATATATATTATTCTTATATTTCCTCGTTTTAAAAGCATGTGTCTATTATAAATGCCGGCCCTCGCTTCGTCGTCAGTATTAGCGTCGACGACGACGACGGTGGCGGCGGCGGCGTTTCGTAGCGCGCGATCGATAAGCCAATGCAATATCCTCGTCGACCCCTTCGATATAATGCGGCATTGCCTCTGCTCGCGACTGGGTTACTCGCTAAATATGCCAGCTATTCCTTCTCTTTTTTTTCCTTCGCTTTATGTTTCTCATCTCTCGCTTTGCGGCTGCTTCTATATATTTTTCAATAAACAACCGACGGGGACGTTTCACATGCCATATTGTATTATGTACTGTATGGAGGGGCCGTTTTTTTTCTGTGTGTGTATGTATAATATATAACTGGAGAACGATTATTTACAAAGTTTTGTGCGATATTCTATAAAGAAGACATTTTTCCTTTGCTTCGATTTTCTTATTATTCTTTATAGCTGAAATACTGGCTTTTCTTTATTGTAGACTCAACGCTTAAGATGCGGTATTACTCTCTCACTCTATTAATTATAAGTGTATACTTAATCTCTTGGTGCGCGATATATCCTTGCAAAGGATATGAGGCGCTTTAATTGATATCTCTTACTTTTCTCTTTGTGTCGTCAGTCTTAAAATTGTCATTTATCTGAAGCTCCTTACTCGGCGAAAATTCAACAAATTCGGGACTCTTCTGCAGACACGAGTCACTTTTCCGTTATATATTATCCATATGTAATACTCGTACGAGAGCTTCTGGCATCTTTTGATCACTTCTATTAACTATCTCGTATATAATCGCTATATAAAATTCTGTATGCAGATATACATCATACTTTGTTTTATATACCTAGACAGACGTTTTCAAACACATAGCCGATATACAAATATTACAAAAACTTTTCGAACGTTTAGTCAATCGCTATTATTATAATGATGCATCTCATTTTGATCGTCTGCTTTTTTTCCGAGCGATGTGCGTGTATTATACATTACATATCGATGTATATATATATAGTAAACAAACCGCAAGGGGTGTGGCGTAAACGTAATAAGTGATATGACAAAGAGAGGTATGATTAATGGCGATTGACGCTCTGATATATAGTTGTGATATATATGCGTACATTTGCTCTATGGTTTTCTCAATTGCTCGTTACACCGAAAGTCGAGTATTATAACAATAATCCGAAAATCTTCAATCTAAATTCCCCTTTAAAAATTGACTATATTTATACTAAATAAAGGTGAGCCGATAGCTCACAGCGCGCGTAATAAACCACAGCTCTCTCACTTTTAACCTGGGATTTTTCACGATCCGTTATTTCCCCCCCACCTCATTATTATTCTATACAATATTAGCACACATCATCAGCGACAGTGTGTCCACAGACGCGAAAGACTACTGTATAATATAATCTCATAAAGTTTTTGAATGCGTTATATATAAAGTTTCTTTTCTCATATAACATATATGTACAAGAAAACGGATGGAAGAGCCGTGATTTACGTCTATAGAATCGTCCTATACATTTTAGTCGGCTCCGATTGACGTCTCGGTGTGAAGCGAGCTTTCGCGAGAAGCTTGATATATAATGCCATGCGAGATCGAACATGCATTCTTCTGATACACATGTGATATGGCGTGGGATTGAGGAATAAATATTATGCGACAATGATATGCAAAGAGTGTGTGATGTGGATATGACGCACGATATTTATATGAAGAAAAGAATAGTAGATGACTCTCGCGCTCGTTATTTCCTTCTCTAATACATAATGTACACAACCGACGAGAGTATATTTATATAAGTAGTTAAGCGAACGCTGTCGCGCGTCAAAACTTTGGACAGCAATAATTTCCGAACCATATATATCTCAAGATCTCGTTCCGAAATCTCGAGCTGGCAAACAAAGCCCCTCCTCTCTCTCTGAGACTAACTTCCCAAAGTTTCTGCGCGCGGAAATGACAAATCGAGGGACAGAGAGAGAGAGAGAGAGAGAGAGACGGAGCAAACTCGTTATCGCGCTCGTGACGCTATAAAATTAGCACATCTCGCGGAAGCCATGCAATATATGTATATACATACACAGCTAAATCCCCATAGGAGTAGCCTTTGCAGCGCGCACGCGGGACTTGCGGGACAACGACATCTGCTATTATGGCGAGCTGCAGTGCGCCGATGGCGTCGAGTCTGTCTAGCGCATGCACAATGCGATAATCGCAGTCCGGGCTTATATTCGTATATATACTACATTGTATACGTATGGTATAATCTTTCGAATGGTTATCGTCTCCATTGACTATTGAGTTCCGAGTGTTAAGCGCCGGCTTGATGCTTGGTACTTACGCATATTCATTATCGCTTGGAGCTTATGGAGTGACATTATATATGAATGTAAAAAAAAATCTACGATATATATATCAGACTAGCAATATAATCACGACAATGATCAACACAGAGAGGAAGCATAGAGATGCGGCGAGATTAATGACAGATAGAGATAGAGAAATAGAGGATTTATGAAAATGCACTAAAATATAAGCGTATTATCGTTAAAAAATATTTAAAATAAAAATAATAGATCTACAGATACGTAAAATGTATATATGTATTATATAACAAGAGCGAGAGAGTGGAGAGAATGTCGTCGTCATGATGTGCGAATGTTGTGGTCATGGGGTTGGGACTACTTTACCCTGAGGCTGGATCGTCGTCGATCGATGGTACTGGTGCCGCTGCTACTGGCTTGGCTGAGCGATTGGTGCATAGGTCCTACGAGGACTGACTGATGCTGATGCTGGATATGAGCTGAGGCCCGGTATCCACGTCCCATACTCCCGACGCTGCTCATCGGTCTGGCGACACCTCCACCGTTCCTCGGAACCACCTCCAACTGGCCTCTACATTCACCCACACAGAGAGACCGTATTTTTTTCGTTGTTCTTTTGCTTTGCGCGAGCATGCAGATATAGGTATATGTATATACACGTTCTCTCACTCGCTCGCGTTTTTTTTTTTTCAAATTGTTTATGCTACGTAGATCGGTGGCACTCGATATACAGGACTTTTCCAGCGCTTTCGATTGATGATACTCGTTCGCGGGAAAAGTCCGCAAGAGCGTAGCAAAAATGTATGTGTATAAATACTTCCATCATAGCAATACAAAAAAGGAGAAAAGCACCGAGACACACACGTACGTATATATGTAATATATAAATATCGATATCCATGTCAATGTATAATAATAAAAGCGAGCGCTGCAGCGAATCGCTCGTAATACATACGCACGGTAGAGTGTTCATCGACAATATACACAAGTAATTGACTCGCGAGCTGCTTCGTCGATATTTATACACGTATCGAGATATCATCGCGAATCGCTGCAGTTGCCTATATATGTAGAGTGGTAAAGAGAGAGAAATAAAAGATAGTATACAATAGAAAATAATAGAGAGTATGTCATACAAGTCTATACATGGAGGTTCATATCGAATAGATAGTTCACAACACATATATGTATAGTATACATACGCAAGCATCATGTGCTCCATCGATGGGAAAATAATTAAAAAGAGAGAGAGAAATAGAAGAGAAGAGTGGATAGCTGAGAAGAAAGGATATTTACTGGGCTCTAATGCGTCGTCACCGGCCACTTTATCTGCGTTTGCACTTTATTCGCGCTTGTCTGCTTTTTATGTAGGCTCCCTGCATTATTCTTTTTTTTTATACTCGCGGAAGAGAATAGGCGGCGCAGCGCATGAGAGCCAAGTAACGCAATTTTAGATACTTTAATATAACGCAGTTACATCAAACAGTCAAAAAGTAATATATTATTTCATATACGGATATATATCAAAGACACATATATGTATTTTCCGGCAAATCAAAGGGGAGGCACATCAATGGAAGATGCAAAGTGACGTAATATTCTTGGTCGGCTGAGCAAGTCTATACTGGCGCGAACGACTTATCTTCTCAAAATTGCATCTTGTGTGTCGCAGTCGCTCTGTATTTTTTGAAAGAATATATCTGCCGATCTGTATTACAGATGGAATATATGGAAATACATTCACATAAAAACTAGTTATTTTAAACCATTGAAAAGAAATAAAATAAATATTTAGCATGACATCTACATTCTTTAATTAAGCTATTTTTAACAATATCATGCTTCGGTAACCAAGGTATTTTCGCCACGACATCTATAAATGATCAATCCATTGATTTAAAAAAAAGTAAGTCAATAACGAAATAGAGGAAAAGAGAGAGGACAGTGAAAAGAAAGAGAGAGAAAGAACAGAGAGTAAAAATAAAAAGAAAATAAAAGTGGGTGCTGTACAATATAGCGCAAGTGCAGTGCAGGCAGCGGCGGCAGCAGCTGTGGGCTACGGCTCGGCTAGATAGTTGTAAAATAGTATGTAACAAAGGGAATTGCCCTAGAGAAACAGAAGAAAGGTGTGTCTCTCTTGTATTGTACGCGGTCGAAGAACATGTTCTTTTACGTTCCTTTTTTTTAAGTCCCCGCATTTACCGCTATGATTCAATTACACCTCGGGTCTCATAGATTTTTCGACCTTGTTCACTTTTACGATTGTAAAATAGAGCAACGTCTTTTTTTTAACGGCTGCGCTTTGAAGTGGAAAATTCAGAGCTACCGAAGCGTGATTGTAGCAGCGGAAAATGTATATACCGTACAGCCATTGGCAGTTTTCGTTACTTTGAACTTTAAAGTATAGCTGCAAGTGCAACATTCTATTCAAATCGGCATCTTCTCTTGAACGAGTAGCTTTCACGAGCATTTGGCATGAATACATAATGAGCCGTCTCTTTCAAAGTAACGATCGCGCCAACGCCCCGAACAAGACATCTCTGCGTAAATATTTCATTCCGCATAATAAACACGCGAGTCGTAACTCGCGAAAATCGCGGCTATTATCAGCCGGCGAGACTCGTAAAATACCATAAACTGCATCGAATCGCGAGCAAGCGAGCTTTTACCATAAGTATGATGTATATTAATCGATTACGCTCCGCACTCCTTGGCCGGGCTTGGTTCTCTTTTTCTTATCTGTCTTGTCATTAACATTTTTCGCAGTTCACCAATGTTTGCTTATATATTATGTACATTACACATAACCTTGCCTCTTGTATATATCATTTTTGTACCTACGTGTGTGTGTAGTCCTGGTGTTTCTGGTTTTTGTAAATATCGAAGTATTTATATATAATCTATACGAAGATAATGGAGCGAGTACAAGAACGTGTACAATTATTAGAGTTTTACAACTATATTACAAAAACGACGATCGCAAACTCTATCAAAAAGATTTATGCTACGTAAATGCACTTGATAGTCAATCTAGATAGCAAATGTAAAAAATTGCAAAAAATCGTTCGAGATCATCGTTTTTATCCTGTAGAAAATGAAGAAAGCTTGCGATTTAAAAAAATTACGCATTTCAAGTATATGACAAAAGCTCTTCTACGAATAAAAACTTTTTAGCGAAAGCAGTTATGAAAAACTATCAAGAATATATGGCAACTTTCGAGTAAAAAACTTAATCTCCTTATCGTAAATTTAATCGTCCATTAACCTCCGCGCGGCAAAGTCTTCCCCTTTGCTTCTCCCAATAAGCCCAGCAAATCGCAAAGCGGCTTTCCTCATCTTCCTCGTATAATAAAATACAGGCGAGCTAAGTTAAATGACTCTATCCGCGCTAATCTCCGTCGTATTTTTTTTCTTTGTTTTTGCGACTCTCATCGGCGACGACGACGGCGTCTCTTTGTATCCTCCGCGTGTTTACACACTCTGGGGTGAGCGCGAAAGTTCGCGCACCATATAGCAGTCGGCCGCACTGCGCTTTCTCTCGGAGGAATCGGAAAACATCGACTTGGCGCACTCGCGTGGATTTTATTAGTTTCGGCTCGACTCTTCAAAGGGGCTGCTCCCGCACACCGTTTGGATCGGGCCCGAGAATCCCTTTGAGAAATGGAGAATCCACGGCTGCTGTTCTTGGATTACTGCGAGAATCTCAATTGTGAGTCTCTTTTACTCGAGGCCGAGTGCATTCCTTTAGCCGATAACAGAGCGAGAACCTTTCGCTATCCGTTTGAGAATCAGGCTGAAGATCGTCTTTAGAAGTGAATATATTTACGGTAAAAAATGAATCGGCGATAATCTGAATATTGAATATTGCAGGAATCAATTTAAAATCTTTCGCAGAGTGTTTACAAAATTTCACAATCTGAGAGAAAGCACAGTGGAGTCGATCTACAGATACGAATTGAATCGGAAGAAATGATTCCGCAATTCCTACACACTTTTTGACCGATTGTCAGAAAAGTCTGACATACAAACATACACTGAAAACTTATACGCCTAAATACGATTAAACGTGTGATTGTCGCCTACCAATGACAAATTGAATTCCTTTAGGCTTGGTTATTGACACGAGGCATTTATAATATCATGTATATATAATTGACTTGGCAACATGGCAGCGATTGCATGAAGCATTCTAATATCTAAATTTTACATAGAAATACACTTTATATACAGAAAAATATCTTTGAATATCTCGTCGTCAAAAATGACTGAAAATAAGCATAAGTATGTACGTAAAATAAAAGAAAAATTTTCAGTGTACGTTCAACGAGGTTAAGAGTAAAAACTGAACGACGAGCATTGCGGAATCAACAAGTAAGTCTACACGTATACGATATACAGTGACAGAAGAGGGAACGAGAGTTTATCGGAAGAATAAAAATCGGTCAGTCGATAATTTAACGCGGAGACGGGAAGAAGGGGTTCGTGAGATTTTGGCATGAATGCCGAGCGTGTCCGTCCTCTCAGTGAGAAGAGGAGTTATCCAGAACGAGCTCGGGATGTCGGTAGACTGAGTACCTGGCCGGCAATACAATGGCTTCGAGTTCGGCTGCGAGATGCCTGCGGATCATGTGCTTCGCCGGCGGTATGCCCAGGGCCGTGGCCATCGTGTCGCCCGTGAACGAAGGTTCCAGTACCACCAGGGCGCCGTGAACTCCAGAGTCTGCGTGATTGGTAAACAACATAGGATTTATTTGATATATACTATAAATCTTAATGAATGACTTACCTTTCAAATTGTCAGCGTATTCCGCGAGGTCGATATTCCTCGCCCACCTAATGAACCTCTGATTGGTCCAAACAAGAGGATCAGCGTCGACTTGCTCGCAATTGTGTCTTCTGACCGCAAGAGCCTATAAACCGAACCGAGCAAGAGATGAATCAATAAACCGATAGCACTACTGCTGCGGTTAGTGTAATATTAACTAGTGGGCTATATGTGTAAGATACCTGTCTATCGTAATTGAGCATCCTGAGGAGATTGATACCGTGAACGATGCTGGCCTGGTGGAACTTCCTGGTGACGCCGAGGAGCTTCTCGAGCTCTTTCTTGCTGAGGTGGTCGAGCATTCGCGCGTCGACCATGTTGGTGGCGAAGCTCTCGGCGTACTGGGAGAGCCCGAGGTCAGGCAGCCACTCGGAGCTGACCCAGGTGTGGCCCAGCTGAGCTATGCACGGATATCGTACAAGGTTCGGATGCCGGTGTTCCTCGATCGCGAGTCGCAGCTTCTTGCGGTGCAGTGGGTGGCTCACGCCCAGTCCCGCCTCCAGCTCGGCATCGCTCAGCTCCAGCAGTACCTGATTCAAATATTGCAACGATACTCACCGACTCTTTATTACAAAGTTTAGGAGAAAATCAAGCTGTCTCACCTTGCCGGACTTGACGTTCTCGGCACACCTGGGTCCGTACTGCGGCATTCCCAGGGCGACCTCGAGCCAGGCGAGAACTGTGGGAGCTCTCCAGCGCTCCATGGGTACGGAAGCAGCCTCCCTGAGTAGTCGTAGCTTCTCGGCGTAGCCCTCCTCGGTTAGGGGCGACCAGGAGCGGTACGGATCGAAGCCCTCGGGCGCCCCTTCGCAACCGCCAGCGGCGCTGCTCCCAAGCACACCGGAACTGTTGGTCGTCTTCCGGTGCCGCGAGCGCGCGAATACCCTGCACGCGATCGCACAGACACGTATACGTTATAACAGTGACACCCACGCAGCGTAGGAATAAATTAAATGTATGTACGAACCTTGATATGGATCCCCAGGTGCCACCTCGGGTCGCCGATGATCTCGAGTGCACAGTCTGCGGTACGAGAGATTGAATCGGCTGCTGCTGGAGCTTGCTGCTGCGCTTCGGTTCGGCGTCGAGTGGACTGGACAGCTGTTCCACAGAACGAGACAGCGACGAGTTATCCATCGACCTCGAGAAAGCGTTCAGTGGCGAGAGACTCGGGCTGCAGTCCTTTGGCGTCGTCGCTATAATAACGAGAATAAATTCTTTATTAGCTGAGCTGTCTCTGACATGGAGAAGCTGTTCATCTTACTCGATCGATTATATGCGTCGTCGTCGTATACTCTCGTGAATTCATATAACACTCTTCCAGATATTTATAATAAGACACCGATAACTCGCACCATAAAGAACACAGTTTTTATCTTATCACGCTATGACTGGCATGCACTTTTTTGGCTCATGCAGATTATAATTGTAATACACGAGTTTATTATCCTGGAATATGAAAGGAAAAAAACATTGAATACACCCTATATAGAAGCACGAAGACATTGTCTCAAGCCTTTCCGCAGCGGTGCCGCATCTCGTAGTACAGCAGCTTCTAGGTATATCATTCAATTAATCATAACGGCCGAAACTCGGTAGGGAGAAGAGCCTCGGAAATGGAAGTCCCGCGGGTGCAGACTGCGAAAATCGACGACAAAAGGAAATAAGCTGGCGCTCGAGAGCACATCACATCAGAGTATACACACACAGACACGCACAAGTACATATATATAGACAGACAATGAGAGAGAGACAGAGAGAGTCGCATCCATTAAGGGCGATGCGCGCGCGGGAGGAAAACTTACATTGGTACATGTGGGGTGGAGCTATCGAGGAGGATACCAAGGAGATGCTGTCCACGTCGAAGCCGCTCCCCTCGAGCATGATCGTCGGAGTTCCTGGACGATAAATAGATAGATACGTACAGCTCCTATTTTTCTTTTGCTCGAGTCTTTCGGTAGCTCTTTTCTTTAATGTCGCTACGCTCTTTTTTCTTTCTTTCTTTATCACTGTCATCCCTGTCTTTTGCTGAGTCACGCCACGTTTTATTATTCTCGTCTAATATTTTCTCATGCTATATACTAGTCTCTATTGATTGCTTTCTGCGAGATGAGTTCTAACAAGCGAAAAATAAAGTGTCTCGCGTTCAGTTTGTATAAAAAAAAGGAAACTCAGCATTGCTACAGCTTTGCATGTGTTCTTTATGCTGCCCTGATACTTATTCTCTTGATCTAATTACTCGGGCTCAATCGAGCTTTTTTTTTTATTTCATCATGCTTGTAGGGTGTCTTTGTCAGTGTGTGGTGCTCGTGTGTTTGCAGAGAACCGATCTTAACGTGTTACATTCAAAGGGTTACACATAAAACACACGGATATTCTGTACAATGATGTTTAATTTGTCTGTACAATGATTTTAATTTATCTTGTGTCACAGAAAGACAAACAGATCGAGAGATATAGAGAAAAAAACGTTAAGAGATTAAAAAGTCTAATCTAGCACAAGTGAGGGATTAGTTTTAGTTTCTGTAATGTATAGGCGTAATTAATCTTGCAACTGCGACGATATTATCAACGTTTGAACATGCCTCGAGCTAAATGAACCATATATAGTACGAAGCTATAGGTGGTAACTCGCATGCGCCACTCGATATCCAAGTAATTATAACGCGAACTTTGCGAGAGCATCACGCTTTAAAACTCACGGTGTCAGAGCGATGTAACCCATCAATTATGGATAATCAAGTAAAGTGTCGCTCAGATATAATGGGGTGGCGTTATAAACAGATCTAAAGTATCAAAACATGCGTCACCGAGAGTAAAAAAAAAAACCCACCATCGGTCGTGGAGTCCGACAGGTTACCGCCGATGCTCGTGGCACCTCCGCTTTCTCGATCGCTAGATCCGCGGACGCCGCTGTCCGCGCTGCAACTTCCTCGATCCCCAGGTTGTCCGGTACTACTGGCACCTGTGGCTCCAGAGCTCAGAGGAACGGCGCTTCCGAGGACGACCAGTTCGCTGGCCGAGCCGTGGATAGTCTGTGGCTGGACGCCTCCGCTGCTACTGCCGGCTCCGGGCGTAGCCGCGCCGCCGTTGACGCTGCTACGGGGAAACGAGACCAACGACTCCTGGTCGCTCAGACAGACGCCTCCACCTCGTTCGGCTAGCTGTCGTTGGAGCTGGAAGTACATAAATACACGGCGTGAAATTTCTTGCAACGTGCACTCTTCATTTCTATGGTACTTATGCAAATTAAAATTTATTTCTACTTGGAATTAAAATTCACTCAAATAGAACTCTGATGTATTAAAATGCTTACTGCCAATCTTAAAAGTGAATATTCCTTGAAGAGCTTTGGACAAGATTGAATTTTCGCTCTGATGCAAGATTTAAAATGTACAGATATAAAAATATTCTTCATCCTCGATCGTTCGATAAGCGATAAGAGCTATTCTCAAATATTTGCATACCTCCTTGATGGTGGCGTGGGCGTGGGACAGGGCGGCCTCCTTCTCAGCGAGGTTTGCCGCGAGGGTGAGGCTGCGGTCGGCCTCGTCGCGCGCCGCCCTCAGCAGACTCCATCGTTCGCGTTCCCTTTCCATCTCGCGCTCCTCCGGGTTCACTCCTGGCTGCTGCATCCGACCAATGTTCGCTTCGCTCTCACGCATTCGCTGAAAGAGGCAGAGGTAAAATTTATACATTACAACTTTTATCTTCTCTGTATATATATATATATACACATGTGAACAAAGTTATCCCGCCAAAGTTTTGATCGGTCGGTTAATTATACTTCTCCGCGCGAGAGACGACTATTCGCGAAATAAGCTGTGAGTAATTTACACGCTGGAATGATATAGTTACGTAACTGTTTGATCAGCTCGATTACCCGTACCGGTCTGGAATAGCGAAAACAATGTCGGAGGCTTAATTGCTTTTGTCAATGAAACGGCTTCTCTATTGTCTTTTTCCTCCGACAACTTCTCGTTTATAAACCAATTCAATGCACAGTAGAGAGTAATCCTTTTCAATGGCGAATACTCTTTTTATTCTCGAGTTGGAAAAACGATCGACTTATATACTAGGAAAATGAGCTTACATCCAACCGTCGCTATACAAGCAAACGTCATCCGCCATGATAATAATAATAATAATAATAGAAGCAATATTATAACTCGTGGTTTCCTATTTCGCAAATTTCCATCCGTGTGCCATACACATAACTCAAGCCGATTTACGTCTTTCTTCCTTCGCTTCGTCGTCAGACGCAAGCTTTAAGTCGCTCGAAAGCCTCGACGAATCATTCGCTCCCGCATAAGATACATCTTAGACGTATTCATTGTCGTTCTCTCGAAACAAGTTTGCTCTGTCTTCCCGAAACTGCGTGCAGATCTCGTGATGCTCTATATTCGTGAAATTCATATTCCGCGCTACATTTTGTATAACACGCTGTGAATAATAACGCCATAAAAGTCTAATCTTTGAACGAACGAGAGAAAAGTCCCGTGGATTTATATAAGAGTGAAAACTTTTCTCGAAACTTCCCGGAGCCTCAGCCGAAAATGACGCATCCAGTGTATAGCAACTGCAAAAGTAGGTCAGCTCAGAGCCGCCCTTACAAACTCTAGCTTGCTCATCAAGCACGCGGTCCATACGTGACCCGAGCCATAACACATATCAATCTCCCCTCTTGTATATACGCTATACTCCTTCCTCTTGTTTCCAGAAGATTTCCATAGGGCTACTGTGGACGTCAAGGCCGTCCGATAAAGAGGAAAAAAATGTCCCTCTTGTTTATCCCTAGAACGCCGGACTCATTGAATTATTAGAAAAAAGGGGGTCTCGGATAAAGTCGGAGTTACGACTCACATTGTTCTCGGTATTTATTCGGCCTTGTTTCCGGCGCTTATATTATCTTTTTGATAGTGTATATAGAAGTAGTGATATTTCTTTCCGCGCATTTTCTGATTGCAACGCGTCGGCGACGAGTTAAGAGCTGCTTTTTAGACACGTTTTTAGAGCCGCACACGGAGGATTAGAGTTGCGTGCATGCGCATAGCTGCTGGCGCTTATCTAGGCTCGGCTGAGTTACTGATACCGCAGCAGCAGGCTTTACCGCATTCCGTATCCTGGCTATGCTTCTTTTTCTTATTGCAATTCTTCGTCCCTGAAATCCAGCAATTTAATGCAAATTCGAAAAGAGCCGGGTCAGCTATAGTCTACCGCGTGTTACGAAGAAATGGAAGAGTATATAAGTACAGAGCCGAAAAAGGGGGCGATGCAAATGAAGGACGAGTTATAAGCAAAGTGATTACACGCGAGCCGACTGCTCGAAAATCAGACGAGGGCTGGGTGAATTCGAAGCGACGGGAAATTGACAGGACGCTTTATCGCCGGAAAAATCCCCGTGGATATCGGCGACCGGAGAGGGAGAGACTCGTCTGCCTCTCTCTCCCTCTCCTTCCAAAGTTGGTTGGAGTTGACAAGGCTTTTCAAAGCCCATCACGGACCGTTTCGTCGCAAAAGCCAACACACAACGGAGCAGCAGCCCGCCAGACGTTCTCTCTGTGTGTATACACTGCTCTATCTTGCCTTTTCGCTGCGTTGGCCTCTCCGATACGTCCCAGACACGCGGCGGCACTTGCAGCCGAACAATGCAATTATTCGGCGAGCAGCAAAGCGTTCGTTTGCATATATATATACAATACAATACACGTAGAAAAGCCAATAAAAAAATCAAACAAACCTGTTCGTAGTTGCGAATGAAATCCCTGAGTTCCCTCTCCTTGTCCTCCAGGGTACCGTACAGCGCCTTCATCTGGTTGAGCAGGTCGAACTTCTCGGCTCGCAGTCGTTTGCGGTCGGCCTTTACGGTGTGGAGTGTCTCCCTTGTGTGCTGCAGTTCCATCTCGAGGGCGACGTATCGGGCCTCGTCCTCAATGAGAGCGGCATCCTCACCGCTGGCACCTCCTCTTGCAGCACCTGTCAGCAGCAACCGACGAAGTCTGGCCACCTCGGCGACGAGTCTCTCTTTCTCCAGCCGAAGACGACGACCTGAGGCCAGCGGTTCCAGAGCTCCGGCATGCGAGTGGTTCGAAAGACGGGAAGCTACGACCGGGTCGCCGATTAGTCCTGGTTTTTTGTCAACGTTCAATTTACATCCAGCGAATGAGCGCTTTGAGGAGGAGGAAATTTTCGAGCTACCTAGCGCAGTCGAGGGTGAGCAGGGCCTACTGCCTGGTGCTGGTCCGGGTGGCTCGTTGTCGTCGTCTGTCCTCGCTGGATCGTCCTTGTCGAACGGGTCTTTCGACAGCTGTGGCCTGAGGCTGCTGCTGTTGCTGCTACCGCTACCTGGCCTCTGGAAGAGGGACGACGAGCCTGCCTGAAGTCGAGCGGTACCTCCCACGGGACTTGCGCTGCCCGAGCGAGAGTCCAGAAACGAGCCTGTGGTCGTCTTTTCCAGCCTCCCTGTATTAGGATCGATATAAAGCATATGCGTGATCAATTATTCCGTTTTCCGAAGCTTTCTCCGGCTTATTCAGAGTTCGGTCGGTCCATACATTCTTTTTTGAACATTTCATTCTACCTTTTCTATCTTTAAACAGGCTTTACGTAGCGCTTACAAATCCATTATTCATACTGAGAAAAATATTTGGGTAATCCCTTAAATTGAACGGGTAGACAGTACCTAAAAACAAATCGTAAAGACGAAAAGGGTAGGCTCTACTCGTTTGTAAGTAGCAGTAACTCACTGTTTTTACTATGTTAGTAGTAATTTTTATTATTGAAAAATTAAAAAATTTTTATTCATTCGTGATAAAAGTGTTTAAAATAC